>OVBA01005342.1:330-20186 GCA_900406435.1 Lepidium aucheri
AAGGTATTTTGGTCATTTTTCCATAATGAGGGGCATTTTTTGAAAATGTCCAAAAAATGAGGGCAGTGATGAAAATGTCCTTCTTTGAGGGACATTTTTGTAATTCTCCCTAAAATTAATATTATTTTATTCTTTAGATACCAACATTAGAGACTACCAATAATCACACTCCATAACTCAAAACAAACAACAATCTCTAATCTCACTTTTCTTCTACTATATTAATTAAATATTGCTTAGATACCCTAATTAAGAACCCATCAATAATGATGCTCTTATTAAGAACTCATAAGAGACTCATACGTGTCTGTATTTTATTGGACAAAGGCTTTTTTCAGAAAAAAAAAATTACACAGAAGAATCGGTTCCTTTTTCGTTTGCTCCTCGTCGCTTCTTTCTCCCTCTGTCTAGGGTTTCTTCATTGGAGAAGATTGTACAAGCTAAGCATGTTTCATTACTCTCTTTCATCGCTAATTAAAGGATTCCCCTAGATTTGTTAAATTCTCTTCGAATTTTGCTCGGTTTTGTTCGATTTTCTAGGTTTAGCTTGATTTTTTTGGGTTTGGTTTGTTGTGCCTATTTCAGCAGTCAAAAATCGATAGAACTCTCCTTCTATTTACGTCTATTTCGGGTCAACATTTTAGAATTCATTGCATTATGTGTTCATTGAGAAAATGATAGCAATGCATACATGTGCTTAACAAGGACCACATACGTTTGCTTTATAAACCTTGTTCTACTCTTACATTTTCTAGAGATATTCAGAGGTGTACGCTGGAGAATTTTTCTGGTGATTTGGTTTATATACTATGCTGCTTATTGCCACTTCCCTATTACTCTTACCCGTTGAAGATTTTAACTGTAGTTCCATTTTCAGAGTGCATCATAAGTTTTGTTGTCTGTAGAAAGCTTACTGACTTAAATTGTGGTCTCTTCATTCTAGATATTTGACACAACCCTGATTTTAGGTGGGTAATGTATACCATTGCTGACCAAAAATTTCTGGATTTAGCTTGATTTTGAGTGACTTTTGTGAGATGTAAAGGTTACTCTTATCCTCTAATTAAGTGGATCCTGTTGTAGTTTGGTAATGGATTGTACCGTGTGTGAAAATACCTTATTTGCAAATGTGTATGTGTGGTTCATTTCAACATTTTGTTGAAATGTAGGATTCAATGGATCTTTGCACATTTCTCTGGTCTAATCTATTGTATTCTCTGTAATCATGCAACACTTGAATGTATGTATGCTATAAATTTTAGTCTGGATTCGTGTATGTTTGATTGCGAAGCAAGCATCACTCCAGGAACTGTGTTGATCATTCTCTATGATAGGTTCAAGGGCGAGAGAGTTGTCTTTCTCAAACAACTTACTTCTGGTTTGCTTCTTATAACAGGTGAGTTCTTTGTTCTTGTCACACACACACAGACATGGTAATATTGGTTTGATATTTCAGTTTGGAAGCTTTGTTCATATATTTTGTTAGTTTATTTGCCCATTTGTTCAGGTTTAGGAAGAACTGGTTGTTGGGTTTCTTCCCACTATAATCAAGAAAACTCCATTATTATTGTTTGTCTTGTAACTGAAATAAAAGGTTACATTAAAAGAATTAAATTCTCTTACGTTTGAGTTGACTAGTTTGGAGCTTTGCCTTCAAAGAGGAAGTTTGAAAGTAACAACAAGAGGTTATATAGTTTGAGAAGTGAACTTTTCATTTATCAATTGGTTAACTACTAATCTTCTCAGAAACTAGTTGCATGCAAAGGAAGAGGTCAAAGTGTCCAAATCCAAGCCAATAAAATTGTAACTGGGTTTTTAGATTTGTTTGACTTTGAGGATTATAGAGATTATGTTTTTATAAAATATATGTTTATAAAGTTTAATTTAATAAATTTAACACTTATAAAAAATATTTTGTTTTAAGAACCCCAAAAGTTTTTTTTGGGTTCTACAATTGGAACCCAAAAAAAATTAAAATCATTACAAGAGTTCTTCAACTTTTAATAAATTATTATTAGGGGTTAAGAACCCCTAATGGAGTTTTAATGGTTGGAGATGTTCTTATACCATCTCTATCCATGGAGATATAAAGTGGAATTTCTAAATAATAAAATAATAATATTTTTAATTAAATTTTAATTTTTATTTAAATTTTAATTGTTAAAAATATATTAAGCAATGAAAAGTTGACCTGTGTTATTAATTTGGTTAAGAACACCTTCTTGAAGTTCTTGGTAAAAACCTTTTTTATTATCTCTCTTACTTTTAATTTTTTTTTTTAAATTTTAATAAAGATTAAGAGCCTCCCAATGGAGGTGCTCTTAGGTGGTTTTTAAATAAAATAAAATTTTATATATGATAAATTAACTATATATATAGTATAAATATAACACATGATACGAATCATATCCGAACTAATTTTTTTCTATAAAATTGGTAACTAAAAAACAAATCATTTATATTTTTTGTAAATATTAGTTTTAAAAAGTTAAATTTAAAAGTATTAGTATGTTTTTTTTATAGAAATATTTGTTTTTGTTTGTATAGATTTGTTTACTGTTTATCAGTGTCTAAATTGTATAATCATAGTTATAATCGTCTAACAACAGCGACCTTCTAATCTATCCGATTAGACTGAAAGCAGATCGGATAGTATCAGCCTAATGCGTATGCAGAATTTTTTTAACACTTAAAAAAGTACAATTTTTTGTTGGTCAGAAAAAAAAGAGAACTTCGAGTAGATTCGTTTCTGTTCATCATCCAGCAAACACTTGAGGAAAGGTTCAAACTTTAAGGGGTGAGAGAGAAGGGACGTGCGAATTGAATCGGTTCTTTATGTCAGTCTCTACGATAGTTTCCGGTGTCGACGTTCTCGAGCTTCCTTATTTGCGTCTGTTGCCAATCTCAAGCATTCAAATTAAGTCTCTCTCTGTCGAAGCGAGAAAACAATCTAGAAGACGACGTGAGCTCTCCTTCAGCCCCTTTCCGGTACTTATCCACTCTAACCATCGTATCCGTCATGGTTTCAATTCAAGTGTTTATCGTTCCCACGGTGGAGAAACTGGACACTCCGATTCCACAGAAAAAAATTCTGTCCCGTCTGTAAGTCTCTCTTATGAGCTCTGATTTCTCAAATTTCTCTCTTTTTAGAAATAACATCGCTTATAGGTTAAAGTTGATGCTTTGTGTTCTTATAACATACTGAACGATGATGGTGGTTTGTTTGTTGACGTATAAGCTTAGTTTGAAGATGGTGAAGAAGTGAGAAGTAAAAGCTCTTCAGGTGCTTGTGATAGCTCTGTGGCCTTGTTTGTGCGAATGCTCGGATTGGACAATGATCCTCTTGACAGAGAGCAGGCCGTAGAAGCGCTGTGGAAGTACTCTTTGGGTGAAAAGAAATGCGTTGATGCAATAATGCAGTTTCATGGTTGTTTAAATCTAATTGTCAATCTTCTCAAGTCTGAGTCCAGCTCCACCTGTGAAGCTGCTGCTGGGCTAATACGGTCTATAGCTTCCGTGAATCTGTACAAAGAATCCGTTGCTGAGAGTGGAGCGTTGGAAGAACTAACCGCTCTATTGAGCAGGCCTTCGTTAGCTACAGTGGTATGACGGATTGTGACTCCAGAGTAGGACACTTTTGTTTGTTGGGTTGAAAATTTTGATGTATGATTTTCGAAAGTTTTGTTTTTCCAGGTGAAAGAACAAAGCATTTGTGCTCTGTGGAATTTGACTGTGGACGAAGAAATTAGGGAGAAGGTTGCTGAGTTTGACATCCTTAGGCTACTCATCAGTTTTCTTGAAGATGATGACGTGAACGTAAAGGAAGCAGCTGGTGGTGTCTTGGCCAATATATCCCTTAGCCGCTCACACCATAAGATTCTGGTTGAAGTAGGAATCATACCCAAACTGGTAAGTCCTTTGCTTTTTGTTCCTAATAAGATCAAATAATCTATTAATTAATTATCCTTGCATCCATATATCCATATATCCCAGCTTATCTGTGGCACCTTAGTGAGGTGATTGCTAATAGCCAAGGGTGAGAAATAAAATTACTAAAAAAATGTGGAAATTGGCTGAGCATCGCTTAGTGAATGGAATTTTATATGGAAAACTGTATATATGTTGGTCATGCTTTAGCTTGCTTATTACCTTTCAAATTGGGATCCAGGCAAAACTTTTGAAAGGCGATAATACAGATAACAAAGGGACTAAAGTTATTAGAAATGAAGCAAGAAATGTGCTTTTGGAGCTCTCTAAAGATGAATACTTCAGACTTCTCGTCATTGAGGAGGGTGTCGTACCCATTCCCATAATTGGTGCAGACGCTTATAAGTCCTTCAGACCGGATCTGTATTCTTGGCCTAATTTACCAGATGGTATAAAGGTCGAGCAAACAGCAAAAGCTCCTTCCAGATTTGGGGCGTCTGAGCTGCTCCTTGGTTTAAATGTTGACAAGAATGTTGACGATGTAGACGAAGCCAAACTGAAAGCAATAGTTGGGAGGACAAATCAGCAGTTCCTTGCCCGTCTTGGAGCAATTGAATTTGAGAAGGAAATTAAATCAGAAGGGCCTGGGAAATCACAGCAGCTCACTCTTCTTCCTTGTGTAGATGGTGTGGCTCGTTTAGTCTTGATGCTTGGATTGGCAGACGAATTGGCTGTTACAAGAGCTGCAGAGTCGATTGCCGATGCATCTATTAACGAGGATATGCGGGTTTCGTTCATGGAAGCTGGAGCTGTAAAGCCTTTGGTTCAGCTTTTAGCCAACAACAACAAAGAAGCTGTTAAATTGCCTGTCATCCGTGCTTTGAAAAATTTATCTCTTAGGTGCTTATATTTGAGTATTCTCTACATTTTAGCTTAACCAGTTTCTCTTAGAGGTTGTAATTGTTTACACTTAATAAAATGCAGCCGCACTGTTTGCCAGAGAATTGAAGCTGAAGGTGCAGTGTGGTTTTTAATTACTCTTCTGAAGCAGCCAGAGATCTCACCAAGCATTACAAAACAGGTCTGACTTCGTTTTCTTTCTCCTTTGTCTAGGCTATGATGGTATACTTGGACGTGTAATGGTCTTTTGTGAACAATGAATGATATGCAGATTCTAGATATACTAGCTCATATCTTAGATCCTAGCAAGGAAATGGAATCCAAGGTGTGTCTATTTTTCAAGTTTTATCATTTTATACCAAATTCATTATCATTTGGCTTGAACTATTTCTGTACGCGCTCAGTTTTATGAAGGGCCTGTGAACGGATCAAAAGCCGAGTCCAGGTCAGACTTCTTCTTTTTTTCCTACTTTCAGCTCAGTTTTTTAAGAAGTAATCAAACACCCAATATCTTTGGTGGGATAAGCAGAATGGAAGTTCTGGATTCTGCTTTTTTTTCTCGGCTCGTCCAAATTGCAAAAACAGCTCCCCCTGACCTGCTAGGAAAGGCCATCTCCATCATCGAGTTTGGTACAGTCACTAATCCAGACATGGACATGATCATTTCCGAGGATATCACAACTGTTCTGAATATTGCTCTCCGACAGAGAGTCCTTGAAGGTACAAATGTTATATCTTTTGATATAAATGTTTGAATTCATACAAATTTATATTCATAACAACATATTGAAAATGCAGAACCTGAAAACGAAGCTGAGGAGTTAGAGAAACATCTGCTTGAGCTAGAAGAAGCTGGTTTGACTATTTCTGCTGCTTCAAGGTTACTGACAAAACTTCTTGACTCTAAGTCCTTTCGTCAAACTAAGGATGTGACAGTCTTCACGGAATTACTACGGAAGATCCTAAGATCAAGCCTCCCTCTACCCTACAAAGACTGGGTTGCCGCTTGTCTTATGAAACTCAACATTCTCTCATCTCCTTCTCAATCCCTCAACAATCTGATTGACGTTGAGGTACGTTAGTGTATTAGGTCGAATCTCTGATTACAAAACGATCCCAGTTTTCTTAAGTCTTTTGTATCAAAAGGTAACTATCTACAAGAAGATCCCAAGTCTTGTGGAACAGATGAGCTTTTCCTCATCTCCGGAAGCCAAAGAAGCAGCGGTTTTGGAACTGAACAAGATAGTCTCCGAGGGAGTTCCAGAGTCGACCCAAACTATTGCTTCACACGGAGGGATCGAGCCACTCGTAAAGCTGCTAGATGAAAGAAACGAGCGATGTGTAGAGGCGAGTTTGTCAGTATTATATAACCTGAGCATGGACAGTGAGAACCACGCAGCTATTATAAAAGCAGGAGCTGTGCCAGTATTGAGACGAATCGTAATGTCTCAAAGACCACAATGGGAAAAAGCTCTTCGGTTACTCAGAGATCTGCCCGTGTGATGCACAGGTTACAACATCACGAATCAAGTGGTTTGGTTTTTGTTACTTTCAAAACTTTTCTAGAAATACGAGTAATTTCTTCAGATTGTATCATGTAAATGCTGGAGCTAGATATATAAATTTTGTGTTGGAAGTTTGTCCGGTTCATGCTAAGAAGTCGGCGTAGGACAAGACAATTATCCGATTGTGTCGTGTGGATCTGACCCTTTAACGTTTATGACTTTATTCACTTGACATAAAAAAAATTATTTCTATTTTTATTTTTGTAAATAGACTAACTAAATAGTAATTTTCCTTTTTTTGTATTCAATATTAAACAGATCTTCTGTTAAACCCTAATTGCTCTCCACGTTTTCTCCTTTCCCTTGTGAGCGTATCTCTCAAGCATAATGAGCACTGCACTTTTATGGATACCAAAAGGGGCATCAAAGGCCATGCCCAATGCTGCTGAATCTTCTTCTAAGGAGGAAATCAAAGAACTCATGATCCAGAATGACACTTCTAGGAAAAGGTGATTTTTTTTTGTCCCCTTCACGTTTCTTTGATGTTTTTGTGGTGAAAGTCTCATCTATTGATTATATCAACAGTGATATAGGTGAAAACGAAGAGATGAACGTTAAAATACAAAATAGTGAAGATTGGAATGAAACAAAGGAAAAGGAAGAGGAAGAGAGTGAAGATACGAATGAATCAAAGGAAAAGGAAGAGGAAGAGAGTGAAGATGCGAATGAATCAAAGGAGAAGGAAGAGATTGAAGAGTGCAATTTATGCAAGTACATAAAGGGAGGTGTGTGCAAGGAATCATTCGTAGCATTACAAAAGTGTGTGGATGAAAGCAAAGAAGAAGAAAAAGCCACACAATGCAAGGAGGTCAGAAAGATATTCAAGACGTGTATGTTTGACAACCCTGTCTACTATGAGCCAGTTATTCCTCTTCACGCTCGCGAGGTTGCAAGGATAATGATAAGTGAGCTGCAAGCAGGAAAGGAGGCTGTTCTGGCCGGTGATGCTGTAGCCATTGCCAAGGCTTTGAGCAAGTTGCAACCAGAGGAGCAGCCCGTTTTGCCTGCTGAGGTTGCAGCCATTGCTAAGGTGTTTCAAGACTTGAAAGCGGACAAGGAGAAGATAGCCAAGGGGAACGAGAGTGATCATCAGCCCCAAAGGTAATGTGTGTTGTTTTATACTATGGGCATCGATCCTTTTTATAAAGCAAAAGCCTCAAGGGACTTTAATTTGAGTTTAATTGTTATATTTAATTTGAGTTTCTAAAGTAGTAAAATATTATTATTTTTATTTGAGTTTAATTGTTATTTAAATTTTATGTTTAAAAAAAGTTTTGTCAAATCATATATGTGTTACGTGTGCAAAAAGTTCTTATATTAGAACCTTTGATCTCTTATTATTGTATTTTAAGAACCTCTAAACATTCTCTCTCTTGTTTTTATAATTTTTTTCTTTTTTTTAATGTTAAGAACCTCCATCAACATCTTCCCGTTAGAGAAGTGGTCTTAGGTGGTGTTATTTTTTCTATTTGTTTTATTCTTTTTTTCAACAATAAATTATATATTAATAATGAGAACCAAAAAGTGAATACATCGATTAACCATAAGTTGTCTCTCTAGCCCTACGGGCATGATTGATTTAGTATTTTGATTGATTTTATTAGACTTGGTTTTTAATGGATTCTGATGAATTTAATAGTATTTTAATAGTAATTTAATGGATTTAGATTTCATTATATTTGAAATCATTCAAAACAATAACTGTCAAGAAGGTTCGTCTCTATTCAACGGCCCTCGCCATGACATTTAAGAAGTCAGCTGATTATATAACACATAATCGATGATCGGCATCGGTTGAAAGGTAGACAACCTCCTGTGACACTCTTGCAAGATCAATAATAACCCGCAATGATTATTGAAAGAAGAAGAAATTTTAAATAATTGACATCGGATAAAACAAGACTTGGTGATAGTGAAAGTCCATTATTCATCTAAAAGTTATTGAATACCATACGGTAAGTCATTCCCTGAATTTGCAATCATAAGATTCGATGTATCCTCACCTATCAATTCCTTAAACAGACTTTCATATTTTCCTGAAAGAACTCGATAGTCTTTAAGAGAGAATCGTAAATAAACTTTTTCTATGTCAAAATATATTACCATCTGCCGAGAACATGTGATCCAATCATTAGATACCTGACACTACAAGAAAATAGGTCGGATTCTGACTGCAATTTCTGACCGGGAAAAACCGACACAAATTTTTGATCGAATATTGACAAATATTGACGGGAATAAAAAAAAACAACTGGTCAATAGCGGTCATAAATTACTGAGCGAAATTGACCGGCATAATTTTTTTTCATCACCGGTCAATTTTGGTCAGTAATTTGTGACCACTATTGACCGGTTCCATTTTTTTCCACGGTCACTTTCGGACAGTAATTAGTGACAACTCTGACCGGTTTTTGAGTGTCAGAAAATTCTGACCGGAACTGACTGATATGATCACTTCCAGTAAAAATAAATAACACGTTATGCAGGTGTTGGTTTTATTTGTTACCAAAAATTTGGTAAACCCGTCACAAGCGGTCATAAGCGGTCACAAAATTCTTCTATATTACCAATCACTTTTTATTTCTTCACACCACCAAAATTAAATCTCAAAGTTCTTAGCAAAATGGCAAATATATATTTTCGATCATGGATGGATCAAGAAAGAATAGATCCAGCGACAGGGTTACTTACTATGGAGTATGCCGACGAGATGATGAAACAATTTATGGAGTTTGCCGGAAATCAAAGCATAACTCTTGAAACAGGTAAGTTGTATTGCCCTTGTTCTAAATGTCGGAATAGGAGACTTAGGTCAGTAAAAGAAGTATGGCTTCATCTATATAGTAAATGATTTATGCCTGGGTATAAATTTTGGTACTGTCATTGAGAGGATGCATTTATGGTTAATTATGCTAGTACTAGTATAAGATCATCTTTGGACAAAAACCGAGAACTTGGAGCATCAACAACAGGAATCCTACGAAAGATTTTGAGAATATCAAGAGCAACAGAAGGCCCAGGCAAATGATCTTATAAGACAATTAGCGCAATTCAAGTCATTTTTTGATAATTTTCTGGAGCCTTTGAAAACTCGGGAACTGGTACTTCTACTACTCTGGGAAACAACTAAATTATGTTTTTAATTTTTTAATTCTTTTTTGTAAAAAATATTTTAATTATAATTTTAAATATTTTATCAGTATTTATATTTTGAATAATATAATTATAATTTTACAAATTAATTTACAAATTAATTTATATTATTCAAAAATATAATTTAATTTAAAAAAATTCCAAAATGGTCAATAGCAGTCACAAAATACTGACCAGATAACCCGTCACAAAATATTGACCATCAAACCCGTCAATAAATACCGACCGCAAAACCGGTCGATAAATACCAACCACTAAGCACATCAATAAATACTGACCACCAAACCCGTCAATGAATACCGACCGCATAACCGGTCAATAAATACCAACCACTATGTCCGTCAATAAATACTGACCGTTTTCTCCGTCACTAAATACCGACTATTACTGACCGGTTTTGTAGCGGTCACAAAATTCTGACGGTTATTGACTGGTTTTGGATTTCTGACCACTTCAAATTGACCACCTACATCTGGTCAATATCAGTCAGAATTTGGTGTTTTGTGACCGTTTTTGACCAGTTTGGCGGTCAGATTCCGGCCTATTTTCTTGTAGTGTGAGTTCGATTCTTCCCAGATGTAAGAAGAAGGAAGGAGTTTAGAGTTTGGGTTTTGATTATGGATCGGGCCTTGTTGATCCAATTATAGTAAGGTTGACAAAAAAATATATATTACCATCTAGATTAATGTCTGTACAAAGTATTAGAAAACAATGTCCCACATCGGAAGTTAGAAGAGATCTTCTCTACTATATAAAAGATACGGATCTCTCCATTCATGCCAATTGATTTTGAGTCGGAAGCGTATATTTTAATATGGTATTAGAGCCTACGATCTATGATATCTAATCCGATCTGATCCATAATTGGTCCAATTATTGACAACTCGTACTCATGATTAGTGCTCTCGTGGGGGCGTATCAAAGAATATTGGAAGCTCATATTTTAATAAAAAGTATATGTACATTACAAAACAAGTGAATATCTAATTCAAATGCACAAAATATAAGAAATAAAGTTTTAAATAGTTGAAGCTAGATATATTTTTGAAGAAGCAAATTGATTTCAATAATAATAATCTCGTTGGTCAACTCTTATATCTTGATCTTACCATTGATAACGACTTAAGAAATTTATTATGTAAAAATTGACATAAATAATAAAATGGTGACCTAAAATACTTTGTGTCGAGTACAGAAGTAATGGTAGAATATATAGTTTCCTAAAATTCAAAGTAGATTTGGCTCTCGAGTCTTTTCACTACGGGCTTATGTTGACTTAAGCCCAAGACATGATCACCGACTTTATATATCACACCGGTCCGCTTGATATAGCTGTTACGCTTGCCTTCTTCTTCTTCTCCGAACGCCATTATCACCATCTCAAGGTATTATTATTTCTTAGTTGTTTTCCTTCGTAGGTTTTGAATTTGTTGGAGCATGTCTAAAAAGCATGTTTTTCTTGTTACGCATTCATTATTTATTTGAAACCCTTTTTGTTTCGACAAATTTTTAATTTCCCAAATCTTAGGGTTTCTCATTTCACTGTTGAATTTCGCTTTAAAGATTTAACCTTTGCCTCTATTTCTTCGATTTTAAGGTTTTTTTTCACGTTGCTTATCGATTTCTTCAATCGTCAAATTCTAATACTTCCGATACATAATAATAATAAAGTAATGTTTTTTTTTGTAATTAAAAAATAAGAATTATTTGTATTCCGACACACAACATTGTCGTCCCGTCTCGGTTTCGTTTCTGCTTCTTCTTAGTTTTACTTATTTCTCTCCTAATAGGTCTCGATTCTGAAGTAAGTTCTATGGGGATCGTGAATTCTGTGAGCTTTAGTGAGGAAGATCCATCTGTAAATCAGAGAATAGGTCGAGATGAGGAGAAAATAAAAGATTCGAATGTAACAAAGGAAGAGGAAGAGACTGAAGAGTGCGGTTTATGCAAGTACATAAAGGGAGGTGAGTGCAAGGAAACATTCGTAACATTACAGAAATGTGAGGATGAAAACGAAGAAGAAGAAGATACAAAATGCAAAGAGATCAGAAAGATATTCAAGACGTGTATGTATGACAACCCTGTCTACTATGAGCCAGTTATTATTGCTCAGGCTCAGGTGGTTGCTACGATGATAAGAGAGCTGCAAGCAGAAAAGGAGGCCGTTCTACGCGGTGAAGCTGTAGCCATTGCCAATGCCTTGAGCAAGTTGCAAACTGAGGACCAGCCCGTTTTGCCTGCTGAGGTTGCAGCCATTGCTAAGGCGTTTCAAGACTTGGAAGCGGACAACAAGGACATAGCCAAGGGGAACGAGACTTAGAACTATGTATGCTGTTTTGACCTTTGATAATTTAGTTTTGAATTTTTTTTTGATACGAAGGTCTCGTTACCTATATATTTGGACAGTCCATGAAAGAATTATTACTTAATTAAGATTTGTCCATTACAATATTTTCTCGTAAATTAAGTTCATGACAGCTCCAGCTCAGCATTGACTCTAAATTTATGAACATTATTATAGTAGTTCGAAAGAAAATATATAAAGATGTGACCACACGTGAAATTGATATGTAGACCACTACAACCAAAAGTCTAACCAAATATTTCGATTTGTAAGTTTCTAAGCTCAAAATAAGATATATCGATTAAGCTATTATGGAGAGTGAAAGAGAGTGAAGATTCGAATGAAACGAAGGAAAAAGAAGAGGAAGAGAGTGAGATTTAGGGTTACAATAAGAAAGTGGAAAGCACGAATTCTAAATAAATCAATTAGCTTATAAGATTGTCACAAAATATAGTGAAAATGTTATCTATAGAAGGTTATCATTCATGAAATATATTTTTAAAAAATGTTATTAACAAAAATATCTAAAAAGTATGAAACATTATCAAAAAATGAAGTGGAAAAGTGATTTAGTGAAGGGATGATCCAGCAAATGTCTTAAAATATTTATTTAACCTAAAAAAATAAAATGTAAAACATTACTAAAAAGTATCACATAATAGAGTTAAAAAAAATGATATAGTGAAGGTTATTGTCTACAATATATCTTAAAATAAGAGATTTTAAACCAAAAAGTTAAAATAAGTCCATGAAATATCTTAAAATAATTCTTTAAGCCAAGATAATTAAATTTTAAAACTTATTAAAAATTATCACAAAATGAATAAAAAAATTGATTTTGTGAAAGTTATGATCCATGGAACAATTTAAAATTTTTCTAATTAAAAAAGTTAAAACCTAAACATTACCAAAAATCTCACAAAACGAGTCTAAAGTTTAATTTAGTCAAAACTATTATCTATGGAATGATTTTTTTTTTGTCACGAATACGATTGTATTAATTAAATATTTGGTTGTACATCAACATAATGGAAAAGTACTAAGCAAACTATAATCAACAACAAGTTAAAACATAAATAAAACGAATCTAAACAAAGGAAACTCTAATATATTCGAGATTTTGGATAGGTGTTGGATAAACAGTCTCAAATCATAAGATAATTGGAGACAAATCCTAGTTATGTCGCCTAAAAGGATATTTGAATTAACAAGAAAACTCTTTTAACTATCGAGCTTTTGAAACACATCTTTATACTGGAGAACCTGGACAATATTATCTCCCAAAGAAGAGAAAAGCTCATGTCTAAATTCAGTCTAGGAAAATAAAGACTAATAGTAGATCTAAAAATCCTGTAATACCCAATATTAGTCTGTCTAAAGCTCTTTTAACCATGGAGCTACTCTTAATGGATTTAAAAGGCAAGAAAAAATAGAGTATTGAAGCCCAAATACATGGGCCATTAGATGTATTGTTTGTATTGGCAGAATCTTGTGTTTGTTTCTGTTCTCATTTAGATGTATTGACGTTTCCTAGTTGTACAAAAGTTTGTGGATACAATAATCAGTTAGATGTTAAGAATGGAGACTCTGTAATTGATCAGTGATTTAGAGAGTGTTTCAATTCCATCTACAAAGTCTTGAATGCATGAATCTAAGTTCTGCACATCCTCCATCTTCAAGGACTTCTCGGATTGGAATTCAGAATCTACTCTTGAGAACTCGTTTGACTCTTCTTCACATGTAACTTTGTGACCAATGACCTTGTTGCCTTTGAACCCGACATGCAGCTAAGTAATGATTCAAACACAACAATTGTTACAGCTTCAGCTTCTCCAAACACAGCCACAGAGTCGTTGTTGTTCTCTTTGTTTTGTCTGGTTTTTAAACTCTTTGAGTACCTTTTGAAATGATTTCTTAAGGAACTTTCTTGTGGCTAAGTATTTATTGACCTCTCCGGATAGATCTCCACGCTTTCTTCTTAGAATAGATTGGATCTCCTCAAGACTTTCTTTCATCTGTGACAAAGCATCCTTGGCAACATTGCACAAATCTAAGATCTTGAGGGCTCCATCAAGAAGCTTCTCAATCTGCTTTTGAGACATAGTCTGTTTGGTGATAGATAAACGAATCATCTTGTTAATAGAATCATGTAAATCTTGGAGGTTGCTAAGTCTCTGGCAGATAGAAGATGAAGAAGCTGTCTCAGGAGATCTCAATCGGGTCAATTGCTCATTAACATGAGCGACTTGAGGGTGTTGCATTGAAGGGTAGCTGCTAGATTGAAGATGGAAGGAGACTGCCATTTTGTTGTTTGAGTTTTATTTCTCTGGTTTGAGATGAAGAGAATGCTCCGGTCAATGCATATATACAACATCAAGGAAGAAACAATAATGGTGGTTCGATATCAATCATAGAAACTAATGTTTCTGCAATGTCTCCCTCCAAACACTCACCCTTACGCATCATCTGATCTGCACAAGCAGTATATATATATGATATTTGATCACATGAATTATCTACGATTCTGCAACTTTTTGGTGTAGTAACATGCATAACCAGCAGGGCTTGTTTCCTTCATGTATATCATATTAGTCGCACTCGTGGGTGCATTGTAGTATGTCTATATTCATTTTTCTATGGTCACGATACTTACCACTACTTACATTTGTACGGAACCAAAAACTATCAAGAGCAGTATAAATTCCAGAAAGCTTAAGCTCCTAAGCCTCTATAGAGGGAAGAATATTTAAATATACATTAACTGTCTGAAAGTGAAGTTACTTTGTTGAAAATTGCACGCTTAGAGCCAAAGGCAGAAGTAACAAAAGATCCAGCCGTGAAGACTCAGAGACCAGCGTACTTAGTTTTTTTATTTATCCTTGTCTTTGCTTCAAAGCCAATACTTTGATACTTTGTCTTGTCTCCAACTTATATATAAGCTCTATTCCTCTGCTCTCTTTCACGTCATCTCATCTTCTTCCTCCTATTCTCTCTCAGTGCACAGATATAGCAATGGCTTTTTGTGCACCATCACTTACCAAAATCTCTCTTTTCGTCGCCATTTCAGCAACAGCCCTCCTCTGTTCTGCTCTTGCTCGTGATTTCTCCATTGTTGGATACACACCAGAGCATTTAGCATCCACTGATAAACTTCTAGAGCTCTTTGAGTCATGGATGTCAGAACACAGCAAGGCATACAAAACTGTAGAAGAGAAGGTACACAGGTTCGAGGTGTTCAGAGAGAACCTGATGCATATAGACCAGAGGAACAATGATATAGACAGTTACTGGCTTGGTTTAAATGAGTTTGCAGATTTGACCCATGAAGAGTTCAAGGGAAGATATCTAGGACTCTCAAAGCCGCAGTTCTCTAGAAAGAAACAGCCCTCTGCTAACTTCAGGTACAGAGACATCACCGACTTGCCTAAATCCGTTGACTGGAGGAAGAATGGGGCTGTTACTCCTGTCAAGAACCAGGGTTCATGTGGTAACATTTCTCTTTTTCATCTTTCTTGGTCCCAGGTAGATAGAACAGAACCAGAAATTGTGATAGATAAAAAAAATGATCTTATTTTATTGCTTCAGGTAGCTGTTGGGCGTTTTCAACAGTTGCAGCTGTAGAGGGGATCAACCAGATCACTACAGGGAATCTGAGTTCCCTGTCAGAGCAAGAACTCATAGACTGTGACACAACTTTCAACAGTGGCTGCAATGGAGGTCTCATGGACTATGCATTCCAGTACATAATTTCCAAGGGTGGTCTCCACAAAGAAGACGATTACCCTTATCTCATGAGGGAAGGAATTTGCCAAGAGCAGAAAGTAACAAACACTACACAAACACATGAATCAGAACTTACAATGCGATAAAGATTAATTGATTTATAAACACTCATCACCCATTAACTTACACAGGAGGATGTAGAAAGTGTGACGATCAGCGGCTATGAAGATGTCCCTGAAAACGATGACGAAAGCCTGGTTAAGGCTTTGGCTCATCAGCCAGTCAGTGTGGCTATTGAGGCTTCAGGAAGAGACTTCCAGTTCTACAGAGGGGTATATAAACAGAGCATTCTAATATCTAAACTATTTTCTATGTATCCAATCTTGCATTACCTCAGAAACCAATTTGAGGATCTTATTTTGTGTACAGGGAGTATTTAATGGGCGATGTGGAACAGACCTAGACCACGGTGTAGCAGCAGTCGGATATGGTTCATCAAAGGGATCTGATTATATTATTGTCAAGAACTCCTGGGGACCAAGATGGGGGGAGAAAGGTTTTATTAGAATGAAGAGAAACACAGGTAAACCAGAGGGAATCTGTGGAATCAATAAGATGGCCTCATATCCTACCAAGACCAAGTGATAGATATATCTTCTGTTGCTACATCCAACGTTTTTCTTTTACTTTCAATGCATTTCGAATTTACTCGCTTAAAGTATTGTATTGATGAATGTGCGAATTTCAATAATATGGTGAGAGTTCTCTTACTTTTTTTTCCGACTGTGAGTCCTCCAGATGCTTCCTCCAGCTTCGAGAAACCTAAATACCATGACCATAGAGCTACCTCTTTCAATAGGATCATGTTCTAAAATATGAAGCTTTCCAATACTATATAGGACCAATCAGAAAGATTGGTGCTTTTGCGTGTTATAATAAAGAATGTTGAAGAGTTTTCCATTCTTACATCAGAATGCTAGAGAAAGTAGGGATATGGATCTCTAACTTACTACAAAGCCAAACAATTTTAAAAATAATAGACTGATTGGCAGTTTCAGTGAAATGTGGTTATGAAATATAATTACGTCTGAACTTCATTGTATTTGATGACGCAATCATACAGCCGTCCTCCAAGAAACTGAGCTACTTCTGGATGCTTCACCTGCATAACAAAGGAGCAGACTAGAGTAATAAGGAAGAGTCATGAAACCCATACCTCTTCTTCTATGCAACACTATGAAACTAAAAGGTTATTACCATTCCAATTTTGAGGGAATCACACTTGAACTGAGCATAAAGATTTGTCTCTATTCCACGCCCCTGGCCAGGACATTAAAGAAGTCAGTTTGTTGAAACCTAAGACTATATAACACATGATCATCACTTTCACATGATTAAATGGTCTTACCATGCCTTCTAAGATGACCAAGTCTGCATCCGTTGAAAGGTATGCAACCTCCTGTGACACCCTTGCAAGATCAATAACCTGGAACGATTATAAAAGAAGAAATTAATAATTGCCATCGGATAAACAAGACTTGGTGATACTGAATGTCCATTATTCTGCTGAAAGTACTTGAATACCATACCGGTAAGTCATTTCCTGAATTTGCAATCAGAAGATTCGAGGTATCAACACCCATCAATTGTCCATTTTCATCCTTCAGCTGGAAATTTAAGACTTAGTCAGGGTCAAGTTTCTTTCATTTGTAATCGACTGGAGTACCAGAATGACTCTATTCATCACCTTAGACAAGATCTCTGCAAGTTCAGTATAAGTTACATCGTTGATAGAGGGAAGCTCATTAGCAGCTAGCACAACCTTCAAAGGAAAGGAGTTAAGGAGGAACAACTTAGAATATACATAATTAAGAACTAATCACAATCAGAAAGTCAAGCCAGAGAACAATAATATCAATAGTTGTTCAAAAAAAAAAAACACAGGATGATTTCAGGAGATAGAAGCACCTGCATTCCTCCACGTAGCATTTCTCTAACAAGCGGCATGATACCTAATATGATGTCTGCACCAGAGTTATCGACAAATATCAGTACCTGTCATGAAAAGAGACGAAGAAATCAATTTTTCGACAATCACAGGGTAGAGCATAAGATTAAGCGGAGTGAAGCTGAATGACTGACCTTCTTCCAAGGCTTCTTGACCCATCTTGCTTGAAAGTTGTCCAAGTCATCAATGACCCATGGCCGTGGAACCAAGTTTTGACAGCTAGCCAAGAACGACATCCCCTCTTTTGAGAAAACCTCAGCAAGCTTCATCAATATGTGAAAGAAAGAAACTCAAAATCCATTCATCAAATACTCAACAAAAGAGAGGTGGTGGAGGCAACAGCGTATGAAAAGAAAGAGATCATATACCTGCGCGGAACCGAGATCAAAGATATTTCCAGCAAATATCCCTCTAATGAGACTCTCTATGCGTTTTTCTTCATCATCAATAGCATCACTCAAACGAACAACATCAGGAAATAGTGATATAGCCTTAGCATTCTCCTCATCCTAAATGAACTTGGCCGATCAGAAAGAAGTACAAGAGATATTATGCTTTTCCGACAAAATAATCTTATCAGAAACATAAATCACACCTTAACTTTCTTGAATATGTCCCTAAATCCCAATTCTCTGAGTATTAGCTCACGAAGTCTGCAGAGAAGCTGCACAAATCGAAACCAATCCATTAACAACATAGCTCGTTATAAGCAATTACTTTACGAAAGGAAAGGGATTGTACAACTTACAATACAATCTGGTGGTCCACCATGGCTCTCCGGATCTTTCTTCAAGTCCTCAAGAATCTCCCCATACCTTGGGGTAAATCAAACGCAAAATTGATGCTTTAGAGTGAAACATTAGCTCTTTATAGCAGCAGTGAAAACAAATGTAAGGTAAGCCATAAACACACAAAAAGTAGATACCTTTGGGCAAACTTTTCAGCTCGAACAGGAGCATCTGGAACTGTTGTATCGCTCTCGGCACGTTCCCTGCAAAAGATAAAACAAAACAGCTTAGGAACACTGAAAATTTATGTCTTTTTAATGAATCAGGGATTCAACAGAACAATCGCTAAACCAGAATTGAACAGACTGATCAGAGTTCAACGAATAAAAACGAATCAATAAGTGAATCAGCCACAGATCAATTGACGGATGAAATCCAAATTCCGAAACATTCAAAGGTATATATGAGCTTCTTTAACAACAAAGGTATAAGCTTGATCTGACCCATTAACGTTATAAGTAAAACAGAATCAAAAGCTCAAAAGAGAAAGAGATGAAACTTGAAAGAAGGGATTGAATTGGAGAAGAGATCGATCCAAGAGAGCTCAGTGGGAGTAGCCTTTCTAAGATTATCAGAAGGAAATCGATAAGGAATAGTGCAAGCTCTGTAATTCGATTCTATTGGAGTTGGTAACAGAGGCAATGCAACCATCTCTGAATCGCTCTCCATTCTTCTTCTTCGATCGTATGGTTGGTTGGAGGAGGGTCAATGGCTCATATACTCTTTTTGTCATTTTAAATATTCATATATACTCGTGAATGATTCTTTATCCAGACAAAACTTAATATATTTACAGATCCAACCAGTCAAAACCCATTCATTTCATAATCCAATTGGATATATTTCGGGTCAAAAGCAATTAGACAAAAACATTATTGATTTATGAAAACCAAAAATGTTTTTAGACTTTAAACCAATGGTTTATGAAAACCAAAAATATTAAAAATTCTTAATTTATCATGAAAATAATATCTTTTAATTTATATTTTTTATCACTTATATTTCTTCATTTCTTATATTCAAATCAGTTTGAAAACCATTAATATTGCTATTATCAAGTGTTAAAGTTGAATATTTCTTAATAAATCTATAATTTTAAGTAAAAACATGATGAAAACAAATAGAAAATGATGAAAAACAGAAAACGGCCACAGTCAAGCTCCAAGCTAAAACTTTTTAGGGTTTCAGGAAGAAGATGAAGAATAAATGACCATTTTACCCTTCATTTAAGTTATATGTAAAAAAATAGCTAAATGTGACTTGTGTGGTTTGAACCATGGTTTCTAACATAATAAAAGACACTATAACCACTACACTAACTAAATAACTTTGTTGATCATATACAATATTTAATATATAAACGTTTGGAAGGGAAATTTGGAAGATTTAGGGTTTAAGGTATAGATAGGGTATAGAGTTTTCAAAAATTTTAGTTTTACAAATGTGAA
>OVBA01005343.1:0-20183 GCA_900406435.1 Lepidium aucheri
CTAACAAAATCAAATTAAGGTTCAAAAATACAACCAATCAAATTAAGGTTTAAAAAATGACAAAATCATAAACAAAATCTCTATTAACGAAATAAAAAAAATTATTGTCACAAAGAGATAAAGATAAGACCGAATCATATGACAAATTATCTAAACAAATGTTACTCAGACAAATTAATTAGTTAAAATAAATCGACCAATCAAAACAAATCTATAATTTAAAATCTCTATTGTTTTATTACAAAGATACGAAAAATCTTATTGTTACGATTTTATTATAACAGAGATATAAGTTAAAATTATTTTATATTAAAATTAAAAAAATTAATAACATTATGTAGATAAAGATATTAATAAGAATTAGTTAAAGAATTTTATCAAATATTATCATGGGATATTTTTTAATTATTATAATATATATGAATCTGTTAACGCTACAATTTTATTATCTATTGAGATTTGGATTAAGAATATCTCAATACTATATTTTTATTATTTTTTATTGCGTTGACCAATAATATTTAAAGTAAGGTTTTTATCAAAATCTAAAAAAAAATATTTGTTAAAACAATCAAAATCATATTAAGGTTCTTATCAAAATCTCAACAAAAAGTTTTTTTTAAAAACTAACGAAAATCAAATCTTAATTGGTTAAAGATTTCTTTTTTAAACCAACAAAAATCAAATTTTAATTGGTCTTTCTAAACCAATAAAAATCAAATTTTAATTGGTTAAAATTTTATTTTTAACAAATGAAATTCAAATCTTAATTGGTTAAATTTTTTATTAAAACCAACAAAAAAAAATCTTAAATGATTAAATTTTCTTTTTTAATTGTATGTTTTTATTGAAATTGAATCAAAAGATATAATTTCTTTTTTAAAATAAGTTTATCTAAACAAAAAGACAAGTTAATGAGTTTAAACAAATTAACCAATCAAAACAAATCAAGAGATTTAAAATCTACATTTTATTATTACAAAGATACAAAAAGCTTATTGCGACAATTTTATTATAATAGAGATATCAATTAATAAGAAAGTATTTTAAATTATTATAAAAATATTCAAATGAATATATTATTAATAACATATCTTAAAATCATAAAGAACCATAACAATCGTTTGACTATGTTCTTTGGTGTATACCTTCGAGGGGTTTAGAATTTTGACATTGATCCTCCAAGTTTGTTTGCTAGGTTTCAACGAATAAATTTCAGAGAAAAACCTAATGAAGAAAAAATAATTGAGAGAAAAAGGGTGTCAATTTTGTTGGTGTTATTAAATTTGTCATGAGATGTCTCTTATATAGATATCGATTAAATTTATATTCTGTTAGGATTAAAAATATATTTTGTTTGATTTTCCCTAGATATAAAGTATTTAGTTAATTATTAAATTAATGTTCTTATCATAATTTAACAAACAAACGAAATCTGTTTAATTACAGATCTTATCATAATCTTAACAAACTTATTTTTTTGTAAAAATTTAAAATTCGACCAGTCAAATCAAATCAATAAAAATTTATTGTCAGAAAAAGATAAAAATACAACCGAATCATGTGACAAATTATCTAAACAAATTTTATTCAGACAAATTAATTATTTAATACAAATCGACCAATCATAGATTTTAAATCTTTCTGTTATATATTATAAATTATATGGATAATTCAACGCTACGGTTTTATTATAATAGAGATATATATCCTTTGTGTTTTTCAAAACACGTGTTTCAGTTCATCAATCTAATTCACATCTAATTTATTTATTTAGATGGATCCAACAGCAACTGAAAATACAGTAAAAATCAAAGAAATAAATGCAGTTATGTTATGATTAAAATATTGAATGATGATCAAATAAATAAATACCTATAGATCGTTACCAACATGCTGCAAGTGCAACGATCACATATGTATTCATAATTCATTTTATAAGCTAACAAATGAGTCATTTTTTAAATCCTAATTGGATTAGTTCGCCTTAAGTTCCCTTTCCTCTTAAGTTTTAGTTTACTAATTGCTTTTCTTTTTTCTTTTTTTTTTTGGCTCAACGCGTTTCCTTCTTCGTTTTGTATATTAATTACGTGAATTTATATAACCTTTTTTATTGTTATTTGCCGTGTTTGTAGATCGTCCAATATTGACCACAAATAATATAAATACACGAAATACAAATTATTTTATTTTATCTGGGACGTTTTTTGTTAATGTCTATCTCTATTTTTTTTTTCTGTCGATAAACTCTGAATACTCGAATAACTTTGGGTGATAGGGTTTGATAAGTTTGGATTATGAATTAGTTTTATACATGGATCCGATTCTTGACAAAATTAAAACAAAAGAATTACAAAGTTAAGACAATTTGTTTGGATTGGTTATTACCGTAGCATAGATGTGAAAAGAAACATGTTTAACAAAAACACTAGTTTTCTTCTTGTAATTACCGAGAAAACAAGCATTACAATGTAGTTAGTATTGGTGTTGTGACGTTTGTATTCGTATTCCAACGAGAACCATTTTAAAAGAACTCAAGATGAGGCTTGAATCACCTCTAGAAACCAGAAACACTAGCAATGTGTTTCTTCATAGCTCTATCTTTATGATTATGATTTCTTCCTCCACCACCTCCTCTTCGTCCCCTTCCTCGACCCCTTCCTCCTCCATTTTCTGCCTCTGTACTAACCTCTGAGTTGTTATTACTTTCATTACTCTTTTCTTGCGGTTGCTGTCTGTTCGCCATTCCTCTCCCTCTTCCCCTTCCTCCTCTCCCGTTTCTTCCATTCTCTCTTCTATCGCTACTTGCGTTCACGTTATTAGACTGACCCTTTTCATCTCTCTGCTCCTGATACTCTGTCAGCTTTCTGACTGCCCCGAGAGGTATGTTTCCTCCTCGTCCCAACCCAAGTATCTTATCTTCCTCAGCTTCATTTACCAAAGAAGCTTCGTTTGCGTTTGCCACTGCAACAGCACCTGCCACTTTGTAACTGTAGTTCTTACCATCCTTCACATAAAATTGAGGAGTCTTTCTGCTACCCCACTTTGGAGCAGCAGAGGGTTCAGATCCCGCCGAGCTATTTCTGTTACCAAACGCCTCACTCTCTTCCGTACCTGATTCCGCAACACTCAATCCCAGATCATCAAAAGAGTCATCGTATTCATCATCGTATTCATATTGTGCAAGTAAGGCAGCGTTCCTCTCTCTGTCAGATTCTTTTCTTGCATCGAGGATTTTGTAGTTTGGAGTATCATCCTTCGGCTTTCTGACAAATCTGCCAACTGTCGTGGTCGCGGATGAGGCTGATGAAGCTGGAAGCGAGGGACGTATAACTGTTGCGGTTGAGGCTGATGAAGCTGGAAGTGAGGGATGTGTGATCGGCTGCTCTTTGTAGATAGCAGAGCTACTAGTGTCAGATTCGATGAGCTTTCCTTTCCCTTTGTCTTTGCTTCTAAGCGTTGGAGCAGATTTAGGTTGTGGCATTGTTTCCAGTGAAGTATCCAATCTCTGTAAATCCTCATGAAGTGTTCCTTCAAGAATCCTCTGTATAACTTCTTCTGGATTCTGGTTATAGGCTTCAAGACATGCAGCTAAGTAACCGTTCCCATAATCTGGGAATATATCTTTTATTTGACTGATCTTGGATTGCATAACTATAGCATCTTCGTCCATAAGCTCTTTGGTGTTGTCAACATTAGTGAGAAGAAGCGGTGACTCCTTTGAAGAGACAGTATCTGCAGAATGCAACATGATCATTGACAAATACTGAAGCTGCTCATCTTCCATTGATACCCATCCTGCATAAAAAAACAATAGCACACTGCTTTAGAACATACTGCTCACAACTCAAGGTATTAAGAAACCAGACCTCAAATGATTACAAAGAGTAAGCTTTTGCAGAAAACTACACATTAATTTTACTAGCTACAGCGGAATTAATGTGCTGCTTATTTCACCTTCAGTGAACCACAAAATATATCCTAACAGAGCACATACATACTAAACACTACAGCTGACTTCGATGAAAATGAGATCAGGTAACAGCTGGGAAAGAACCAAAATGTGCATAGAAAATACCTGCATTCTGTAAACTCCTTAATCTATCAATTATCTTGTAATTCTTCTCAATTTTTTGGAGTAACCGATTCTTGCTTCTCAGTGACCGCTCAGAAACTCCACTGATCTCCCTGAATGTTTGGATCAGTATATCTGCCCTTACTATAGGGTCTTCTACTCTTGATGGGAACATTTTCGTGACAGTTGGCGCTGAAGTTTCGTAATTGAACAAATCATTGCTGAGATAACAGATATCTAAGATTTTCCAACATAAACTTCCTATCCTTGTTGATAACATGTTTAAACTTGTCAATATGGTTGAAAGAGAATCATGTTGTCCATCCTTGAACAAGACCTGAAAGCCACGGTGAAGTGATGGAAGCAATGAATCATGCAACCGAACAAGGCCGCGGAGAAGTTCATCGCTCCCATAACTACACATAGATTTAGGTTATAATCAAAACAAATCCAAAACAAGCCAAACATATATCACTAATAGCAACAAAAGTTCAAATAACAATACTGTTTTTCTTCAATCATGAGAAAAGCAAAGGTCAAATTCAATACAAACCATGTGTGATAGACGCAAGACCTGGGGAACTCACGAGTACATATATTACTATTTCTCCAGCTTGCAACAACCACTCTCTCACAAAGAAACTAAAAGATTTAACTAAGGATGGTGCATACCTTGTCTCCACAGGGCATGCCAAAATTAAAGCTGCAGGTGTATAAGCAGAAATGAAAGCATCCAAAGACACAACTCCATCATTAATAAAATCCATAACCTAAAACAGATAGAAAGAACCATTAGCATAGATGTATCACATGCCCACACACTACTAACGAGCAAAACCTGGTGTTTCATGCTTAAGATTACAACAAGAGAAGGCTACTGGCACGCCTTTTTTGGATAGTGGAGTGTGCTAGTGTGTCCACACTTGCATGAGCAAGTGTGTCTGTATGTTCACACGTATTTGAGCCAAAAACATATTAAAGATGAAAGATACTAGACGAGAAATTTTCTAATGCCAACTCCTAAAGCAAGCTTCATCTTTCCTTAATCTATAATAATAATGGGCTCATAAGTATGTTTTATGTAACGAAGAAAACCTAATTAAATCTTAAATGAAAATCATGAAAGAGAAAGAAACTACACAAACGGGTCGTGTATAGTTTATATCATATGTTTAAGCTATATGCACTTTTAAACTAACCTTCAAGAATTAAAATGTTACTTGTGTCATGCGCCTAGAGAAGTAAATGCTCAATCCTAACATTGTAAAAGCAATATAAGAGAAATTCACCTCCAATAGGTCCAAGTGGAGTTGTCTATGTCCATGGTCTTCACCATTTGCACTTGATACCAAGGTCTACAGATACAAAAGGTTCATAGAAATATAAGTTGCAAATGCAAGTTGAAAAAAAAAAATCAAAACAAGAGTTTATAGACCAAGGATGTTAAATTTAACACTTGATGTGATGTTACACTAAATACAAATGTGTATATGTGTGTCTGTATATAATTTCACTACTATCCCAGAGTAGAATTTCTGAAATTAATTTACAAATAACATACCTCTAAAGATGAGGTGCAACGGTGATGCATTGTGTGCAGGATGCCCAAGAAATGAGACAACATAGTACTCAAACTTTCCGGAATCCCAGTTTGTGATCTGACAGCATTCTCAATCTGATAAATGGACAATTAGATTAGCAAAAGAATAGAAGATTATCTCAGCTTTGAAATCCAGTGGCATTTAGGAGTCCAAGGATGTCAAATGTCTTAAAATAGAGGAGAAAATCCCAGCCCAATTATGCACAGAGAAAAGAATTTATCTCAGTTTTCGAACCAAGTTGATCTTCTTGGAATGACTTACTAAAGATTTTGTGAGATCTGCATTCTCATGTCCATATATAGCACATATATCCAATAGCTTTGGCAAGTCCAGTAACTTCCTGTCCTGCAAGAGAACTACAAACAAACCTGGTGAACAAATGTAAGCTAGATAATAATTTTAAACAAATCCCACAAGACATGCCAGGCACAACTAAAAGGAGAATATAAGAAAATTGTTCAGCATCAGGAACAAGAACTCAAGTCTACTGCAATAGCGACTCAATTCATCCTAGTAAGTGTTGATCAGTGAGAGGACTTATCTCTCCTACCTGATTCTTACAGGTTACTATTCAAGATGAACCACACTTAAGCACAAACACCGACCAATAAAAGCACAGATTTTATACATAATAATTGTAAAAATGATCGAAAATCTAAACGATCCAAAATCAGTGTGAAAAAAAAAATCACAACAATCATATCCCCTTCGGACAGTCCTCTACTTCAAAGTATACTTCTGAGTAACTTATAAAATCTACTTGAGCTTTCAAATTGTAGAACGAGAACGGTCCTAGAGACTTGTTAAGAAATGAATTATATTGAATCCTACTTTAGTTTAGATTATACCAGGGATGAGATACAAACAATTCTAACGTAAGACTGAGCATGTCAAATAACAGCAACTGAATAGAACTAGCATAAAGAAGAGCAAAAGGCCACCTTCGTGATCTTTCTGACTCAGGCTATCAGCAGCTCTAGCACCGGGGTCCCTATTGGATGATCTGCGACAACCAATACACGAACTATTCAAAAAGATGTTCGACATAAATGGTAAAGAACATCCATAAAGGTTACGAAAGAAACAGCAACTCACATTCTGTACAAGACCATGAAAACTCGGCGGCATAGTTCGAGTTCTCCGACAATTACGCCGGCAACAATTCCCTTGACACCATGAAAAGGGTAATCATACCATCTGCTTCTAAACTGCAGAAAGCTATCCAAAAAATTGTGCAACGAGACATCACTAGCCACTGTCATTAATTAAGAGAAGTCATATCAGCCCAAACTGAGAAATAGTAGACAATATGAACCCATCTAGTGTAAAATCACAAGAGACGGGTACTCCACGACCTTCTTTCCAAAACTCTCTAGGACTTAGCTTGAGCAACCTTGTGAGCTCTCTATTAAGGAGATCCACCACTCCCTGAGACTCCACAGGATCCAAACCTCCATCATCGGGTCCGAGACCAGCGGCTACGGCCTCGTCCTGCGGCAAGTAATTCACGAAACTCCCACCGCCTTGAGCCGGACTTTTGCTGGATACTAACTGTCCCTGATCCCCCATCCTAACCCTACTACTACCCGGAGCGGAGACTGTGGAAGCCGCAGTGGACGAATCCGATTGCCTAAGTGAAGAAGATAGAGAAACGGGAAAAGGATGAGAATTCGAGGTAGGAGTTGGTTTCATGGGTTTGGGGGTAAATTTTTGCTGCTGTTGAGCCATGGGGATGTATCTGATATTCTCATCTTGCCGATTCGAGCGTCGGTTAGACATGGTTGTTTCTATGAGAAGATCGGCGGCGATGGAAAGAAGAGAAGATTCGACGGATGATGATAATTCAGACGAAGAGGCGGGAGGGAGGAGAAGCAAAGGCGCAGCCGCAGATATACGCTCTCTTTAAAGTCAAAAATCATAAGCCGATTGGGATTACTTGATCAGCGTTTGCGTTTGTGATTTCTAATGAATTGCGTTTTGACAATTAATGATCTTTTTCTTTTCAACTATTGGTCTAGGAATATCTCGAACCAGACTCAAAACATATACAGTTACTAATAAGACCTGGCTAAGCTGCGACTTTATAAAGAAGATGAGACAGCTAAATCGTTCAAACAAATGTACAAATTGGGTCCCCTCAAAAGGGAGAAGAAAGAGTGAGATTACACTAGAATTCATTTACACAGCGACTATGATGAACAACTGTCGTTAAGGAGATACGCAATGATTGTCTTCATTTACTCTACTTTGTCCCGGGATCTACCATTTGTACATATGTCACGAGCACACAGCGTTTGTATCCTTTGGCAAAACCAAACCGATCAAACATTCAGAGGAAGAAGGGGCAATGGAAAGCAAGGAACATGTCTCTTGGGAATGAGGAAGAATGAAGAGATGCCTTGCCCATATGGGACTTGATGCAGGGATCTTTATTACTCCTGCACAATCTCTCTGCTTCAAGTACGATATGAAATCTTGGAGCTGCCACAGAAAAAGTTAAAATGAATTTGATTTATACTAACACAGTAAGGCAAAATGGGTACACTATATGAATCGGGTTAGAAATGCTGATCACATACCCCTTTATGGTCACTGGAACTTGCGGGAATTAACTGACAAACTTCCCTCTGCAAAACAGAGTTCCACAAATTGTAAGAAAAAAGCTTGCAGACAATAATTTGTAGAGGGCAGTAAACAAAAAGAATTGAATTGGAAACTCACTTGGTGTGGCTGTGTATTCGTAAAAGTAGACTTTACATGCTTCATATCCGTGCGTTTGGTCATATCCAGTTTAACTGGCCACCTATTAGTAAAAGACAGGAAACGAATTTTCATCCTCATAGCACATCACTTGATTATGGAGAAAGACACAAATTAAACACAAGTCATCAAATACGACTGTGGTTTTGTCACTCACTTCACAGGCTCTGAAGAATCAATGATATATTTGCAAATGTCTGTTTCCAATCTCTGTGCAATGATGGTGGAGTAATGAACTCCACTTTTGGACAAAGCACCCTGCCAGTGGTGCCCTATATTCTGTTTGGAAGCCTCCGGTACAGACAACTGTGTGACCATTGGAAGTAAGCGTGGGGGCGATGGAGAACTAGGAGGAGGAGGTACAAAAGGAGGATGGGAGTGAGGTAAAGGAGGTGGTGGAGCTTGAGACGGAGGCGGCATCATTACTGGTGGCGGCTGCGGTGGCTGGACTTGAGGTTGTAGAGGTGGCTGGGTTACAGAGGGTAATGAATTCAAAGGAGGAGGTGGAAACACTTGATCAACTATCTGAACTTGAGGTCCTTGTATCTGAGAGGCTGGATGCACAGGAGGCGGCATGAATGGACCTGAAACCTGCTGTGGTGGTGGTCCTTGCATCTGTGATGTTGTTGCTACAGCTTCCCCGCTTGGAGAAATTAGAGATCTTGTATCCCAAGAGCTGTTTGGAGGGTGAATCGGTTGTTGAACAAACGGAGATGGAGGAATTTGAGATGTCGGTGTAGCAGGCACTGCAGGCTGTCCTGGTGCTGGCATTGGTACAAATGAAGGAGTTCCTGAGACAGAGAAAAGGTAGTTTTAATTTCATGCACATATCTTTGCTGTCACAAGTGAAAAGGCGTTCACGTTTAGGAGAGATAAGAGACAAAACTAACCTCCTTGCTGAACAGGAGTGCTACCAGAAGCAGGCCATTGCTGAAAGGTAGCTCCAGGATGTACTGAATTACAGTGGTTTTCCGTACTCATTATCGGGGAAACATATTCCCCCGATCCGCTATCCTGTTTTGATGTGGGAGGTACTTGAAGGTGCCTCTCTGGGTGACTGTTCAGATAAGAGACTTCCACATCAAACCAATGAGGTAAAAAAAACAAGATGAAGTGCAGTGCTACACTAAAGTTAGGATGCTAGTAGATATTTAGATATTAGTAGAAACGTCAACAGTTTAAAATCATCAAAGAAGGCAAAGGTCAGAAGAAGCAGAGACAAACCTTCCTCGGTCTTCATGAGGCAAAGGATGATTGATTGATGCCAGGTGAAATTTACTCTTTTCTCCGCGAAAAAATCTGAGATGGGCCATCACAATGGCAGCATCATCAGGTGTATCAAACTCCATCAAAAGGGCATGTTCGTAGTACAGATCCGTTACCATGCGTGGTCCCTTATAAAGGGCTTGCCGTGACTCATGGACAATTTCATCCCTCTCCCACTGGCTAGTGATGCTTCCAATATACAAATGAGTACAATAACCATATGCTACTCCATTCAAAGATCCCCTTGCACCAACTCCTATATCCATAAATTTAATGCGCCAGGGAAATTGCGTTCGTAAATATTCTCGAGCTCTTATTGCATCAATTATACTTCTATATTCAGCCAAGGCAAACCCTTTCACTGGATCAAAAAAGAAACGGTCCACTGGGCCATACCTATCAAGCTGAAACCTTAGATGACCTTCAGTTTCATCTGGAGCTAAATATCCTAACCATAACTGCCCTGAAGCTGGAAAAATGTCAAAAGCATTAGGGTCTCCATCCAAATACCAAACAATTTGCCCAGATGAAGGGCCATGCGGTGCTGCCTGGTAGACAGGTGATCCTGCAATATTGTTCCTACGATCTGCAGAGTTACTCCTTAAATCTGAAGGCACTCTTCCAGAAGGAGATGGTGTACGATGGTTTAGTAATCCCCTAGGGACTGAAGATCTACCGCATGACAAGTCTCTCTGGTCAACAGTCTCAAAATCCATAGATCGTGAACCTCCAGCATCGTAAACTGATCCAGCACTAGAGCGGACATCATTCTCCGCAGAACTATGAGGTCTTGCATGTGAAACTGAAATTTTTCCATAATCATCCTCGTCACTCTCCATCTGGCAATCTTCTAACTTGATATCTTTTCCAACAAATCTAAAAATACCCTCTAAAGAAGGAATAGCACTTGATATATCCATGAAGGATGACAGGCTGCATATTTTCGTATACTTAATGTAAGCCCACCTACCAATAGAGGGACTCTTCCTAAGAACCTGCATGAAAGATTCTTGAAACCATCAGACTTTTAGCAGTATACATCAATCAGACATTAGCAAAAGAGTTGCACGAAAATAGCTAGTGGACAAGAAAAGCAAATTGCAACTTATATCGATTACAGTATTACCATGCCCAACAAACAGCTGTTTAGACTATCGCATGCGTCTGGGATCCCATTAAACCCTTCCGCATTCTTACCAGTGGCGTCTATTTTGTTAGAACCTGTCTGACCAGGATTCTCGTCTACTTCAGGTTCATTACTAGCAGGATCAGTATCATTAATCTTTTCTGTCATATGGGTTATGAGACACCTCCCCGTGGCTACATCCTCCGTTGATGATGAATTGAAGAATCCAAAACAAGTGGCAATTGAAATTTTAGGGAAGTTGAAGAATAGTTTCAGTAAAGCTAAAACATGAAACTGGGATAGTTTGTTTAAAGGTAACGAGTTTCCATCTGAAATTTTTTGCATCAGCTGAGAAATCTTTTTATCAGAATCTTGCCCCTTCAAATCGCTCTTATCAACTATTTGAAAGATATCTTCCCCCTCAAAGGACAGCACAAAGAAGGTTAACACATTTCTGAACACGGCAGAGCAGATATCCCGAGCCCCTGGAGATGATGTTGCCTTTGAATAAGCAGCAGAACATAGGTCAACTAGCCCAAATGTGCAGGCTTTAGCAGTTTGAAAAGCAATATCATCAGCATCTTGTCCTCTCTTTAGTGCTTCTAAGCTGAAGTTATGCATGTCGATGACAGCTTGTACTGCATCTCCAATAGCAGTAGGGCAGTAAAGTGCATAACGAGGAACAAGATCAGCGGCAAGGCGCTTAACACTGGTACAACCTGCAAGTATAAGTAAGCTAGCTAAATTAAAAGTTAAACAAACTTCATTCCAGTGCTTCTATTCCTCTACAGTAAATGACTAGGAAGGAATGGACATCCTTTGTTTAATCTAGGCATGACTTCCAAACAATCTGAAAAGTCGAGAGGACCTTTAGGACTAAAAATTTGTAACTGTCATCCCTTGCACTAGATTCCCTCTCAGAGAATGATTTCCACATAAGTACACACCAGCCCACATAAATATGTAAGAACAACAAATTGAAACCCCACAAGAGCAGGCTTCTCTCAAGAACTGAAAAATAAATAAAACCGTAAGAATTGATGATTTTCGGCATTCACATGCATAAGGAATCAATGGAACGGGTAACATTAAATGTAAGGAAAACATAAGAAGCTGACACGGTGTAATATGACGCCCAAACCAACATATGCATGTCTTATCTGGCTTTGAGAATGGTTAAGAAGTCTACTTTCAGCCTGGAGACTCTATAAACAATAAGTTTGGCGATATTCTAACTCCAATTACACAGTTGGTGCAGCTAGAGCTAATGGATTGTAATGAACTCATTTGAATACTAGAATATTTCGGCCCCTAACCCTAATCTAACAATTTCAGTTTACGAAAATCCAACTAGAAGCATTCTTACTCATACAAAGATATCTAAAACCACAGAACTCGAAAAGAATTATATATACTTGAACTCCATCAACCCCGAAAAATGGCAGATTAGTAAGCACATAATCAGTAAAACTGAATCAAACAGAGGAGGGAAAACAAAAGAGGGCTGAGAAGCGAGAAAAAAAGACCTCGGGAAGCGGAAATGAGAGAGCGATACGCTTGCTCTAGATTGGCAGAGCGTCCGGCGCCATCTCTCTGGCCGATACAAGACTTAAGACGCTTATAGCAATCATGCACTCTTCGAATCTCTTCTCTGTTTCGGATTCTGGTTTGAATTTCCTCTTGAGATGGAGGCGGCGGAGTCACCGGAGCGGGGAAAGAGCTCACCAGCATAGAAGGAGATGTTGATTCAATTTGCGGTGGGGGAGGCTGGGTTTCAGGGATTGACTCATAGAGCCGACGCTTTTTGATTGGCTGCTCGGCGCAAGCCATGGCAGCGAGAGAAAGAGAAAAGGAGTTTTGCTGTGTTCACTTCCCTCTTTGTGAGTGTTTAAGACCCTCTAAAAGAAGCCTCCATGGTGGCAAATGGCGATCACGATACAATTTGGTTTGACTTAACCAAACCAAACCGAAACTGCAATGCGTACTACACATTTTCACGAAATATTTTGTATGATTATGATTTTAGTTTTAATAAGCTTTTAAATCATCTAATGTGAGCAGATAAGATGGAATGGCCCTCTCCTCCCGCATGACTTGTAGACAGTTTTACTTAGTCAGATTTTTTTTTCTGGCGGTTGGATTTGATCACCGCTGCCGGAAAAGGGTTGCTCTCCTCCCGATCTAACTTTTTCTTTTGGTCCCTTCTAAAGATAAAGGCTCACGCACATTACTTTGGTGTTTCTTCCTCCTTTGATATTCTTGAGACCTCCACATGTGTTTCATTTAATCGGTGATTCTCGGTCTCCATCCTTCTATTCTCACATAAGGATGGTGTTTCTACCTGTAAGGATGGAGTCACGTCTGAATTCCGTAGCCACCCGTGTTAACTCTTTGTTCGTCGGTTGGTAGCATTCGAGGTTTGGTTAATGAATAGGAGATCTAGGTCTTGTGTGTGCTAAGTGTATATATTTGTAAGTGTGTTTTTCTCTCCTCCTTACTTTCGTTTATAGAGTGATGAGAGTAAACCTCTCAGGTCTTAATAGTCGCTGATTACCTTTTGTCAACTCTCTCTTGGCCTTGATTTCAGATTTCATATTACATTGCTTACTATATCACCCTGATCAGGGTTCTCTGGCTTTCGGTATTACCAAAAAGTTGAATTGACTTTGTGTTGGTCTTTTGTGTTTAATTTCAAAGTCTGGGTTGGTTCCATTTAGATAAGCTTGTATGTGGCTACCGCAACCTTGTACAAGTTGAGTATGGATCACGACATCCTCTAGGCTTTTGTTAGTTGTATGGTCTGGTGGTTCGTTTTCCTTAGCCCTTATGCTTAGGGTTGCCTTGTTCTCTCTCATCTGTAGTCAGGGGATCACTTGGGTTTTATCAAATCGTTCCCTTCATCACTCCTTTCTCCTAAAGAGAGTGATAAGTTGATTAAACGGTTTTTTAAGTCTCCTCCGCTAGAACTAATTATCAGATTTGGCTGAGGTCTAATTGGATGTTGCTTCTCCATACCATCAAAAAAAGAAGGATTGGAAGAAAGCACAAAAGCAAAAAATTTTGAAGTCTACTTCTAATTCAAGAGAGGACATAGAGATTGTAGCTGTAGTAGGAACATGGTCTCCTAATAGAAAAGATACCCATACCTGGTTGAAGGTTGTCCAACAATGAATCCAAAACCTTGTGTTTCAATGCTTGGATTGCTCTATACCCTGATTCATTTTGATACGGAGAGCGGTTTTACTTTCTACTTGTTTCAGTTTGAACTTTTTTGTCTTTTTTGGCTTGGTATGTAAGGTATGTTGGGAATGTCATGCAATCATTTGTACTTACTCGTGTGGTTGGTTCTAACATCGAGATTAGACAAAGTCATATGGTACTAGGGGTTGTAATGGCTTGCTAGAGTCCACTTATAATCTGTGAGTTGAGACACTCAGTGCTAGTACTATATGATCCTATTGGGTCACACACCTAAGCAAATGGAGACAATTCAATAGGGAATGATCATTATAGGAATGATTCATGACTTGAGCATAATTATACATGGTTTCGGATCAGAACATGTGTTTTGAGCCAGACCTAAATTAATTTTAGTTCAACTAGGAATTAATTAGGTGTTTTGGGCCGGGCCTAAATTAATTTTAGTTCAGCTAGGAATTAATTAGGTTGACTTAAACTCCCTATATATATTGATATAGGGCACGAGTTTGAGGATATGAGAAACCCTAGTTGCTCATTGCACAAGTCGAAATCCTAAGAGATTTGCACACAAAGTTCTAGCAGACTTTTCTCCTACTTGCGTGCGTGTGGACTATCAATAGAGGTGCTACACTTGGAGCACTTGCTGATCTTATACCTGATCTTATCTCCGATGCACTAACCAAACTTCAGGTATAATCGAGTTCTCTAATTATCAGATTCAATTAAGTTAATACAAGACCTAGGGCTTAGGATTTTGCTAGATTAGTCAATTGATAATTGTCGAATTGCTTAAAAACCTATCAAGGTAAACTAGTATGTACAAGGTCTATGCCTCTGTGCTTCTAGTACCAAGAACATATATTAAGGTTCTGCTTCAATAATAAATTCAGTTATGAGAAGAAAAATCATTTAATGTGAATTTTCAAAACTTTTCTATTATTTGTGGGTTGACGGTCTATTTCCATCTCAAAGTTTCGATATAACAACGAATCAACCTACACTTAGACCTTCTATCTAATTTCACCTAAAGTATACATACAAGGCCTAATTGCACACAAAGTTAGATAATGACTACCGAATTCCACATATAATATTCAAAACCAGTCTAACTGCACAAATTGCTGGACAATTATGGTTTTGTTATAAACCAATAATTGGTTATGATCTTAAATCATTAATGAACTGAATCTAAACTCGACCAAATCTCAAATTGACAACCAAATTTGAGCAGCTTAGGATAAACGTTATTAATTTGAGATTTGGTGGGGTCTAAAATTGGTTTTAATTTGGCTAATTAATGGTTCAAAATCGTAACCAATTTTTGGTTTACAACAAAACCATAATTATCTAACAATTTATGCAATTAAACCGATTTCGTATAATATGTATGAAATTCGATATCCACTATCTAATTTTGGGTGCAATTAGACCTTGTATGCATACTTTAGATGGAATTGACATATAGTCTAAGTATAGGTTAATATGTTGTTATATCAAAACTTTTGGGTAGAAATAGACCGTCGACCTATTATTTGTTAATACTATTTAAGTTACTTGCAATATCCCTCAAAAGTAAAAACCATAAAAATTTAATGTATTTGTTTGACTACACACAATTGCGGAACAAAAGTTTTAATTGCACTTAAAGTTTAACGCAACGACTTGATTGCACAAAAAAATCTAATGCAGATTTTGAATTATATAAATATGGTTAATTGCGGTTTACTATTTAGCAAAACCAATGTTAAACGTTGTTACCCAAGACATTAGCCAATCATGAACCAATTTTAAGATCCGATTATAAATTGTTTATGAGCCGGTTATGATTTGTTTATGAGCCAATTAAAGTTTCCTTCGTGAACCCTTAAAACAAGGGAGAAAGAACGATTGCGAAAGATAGATTGATTGAGAAAGATAAATCAAGAGAGAAGTAGACCGTGAGAGATGATGGAGTTAGATGATGAGTCATTGTATTTGGTTCCAGTTGCAGAGAGCAATTTACTTGATGAAGATGATGATTTCAAGTTCGATGATGATTTCAGGTCCAATGAAAATGAAGCATTTGAGTGAAATATGAACCAATATGAGCTTGAGCTGCTAGAGTTTTGTGATGAACCTCGAATCACACAATGACGTGCCAAAAAGTGACGTTGAAGTTGAAGAGGAAGATGAAGAACTTTCACACTAGCAAAGAAACACAGAAAATTTCAACTCTAGTCGAGGTATATATCCTTCCTCATTGTTTGTCATCTCATTTACTTAGACACTTATCTAACTTAACAATCTTAACTCGCTGTACTATACTGTTTTTGAAGTCCTCTCAAGGTGATGCTAGCCAAAGCCAGCTAATTTGGGGTTGTGTCCAGCCAAGGACAACCATCTCAACAAGAATCCAGTTAGATTTTGGTTGAGTCCAGCCAAGGCGAACCCTCTAAAACTACAGTTCACGAGGTGGATTGATGCAAAAGGAAGTTATCTGCTGCTTCTTTTTGTTGTTTAATTCACCGCTTACATAATCCATGTGCTTGTAATTTTTTGTAATAAGCAATGGATTGATCTATGTCATACTCTTGGTTTGTTTGGTACAATGTAAATAATTCCTTTTTGGATTCTAATGAGCAATGAATCATTGTTGTTACTTCATTTGCAGTTGTTATAAGTTGATATAATCTTATAAGTTGATATGATTATGGTTACTTTGGTTGCAGGTTTAAAAAAATTGTTGCAGGTTTTAAAAAATTGTCACGGGTCGAGAAACTAATATTTTGAGTGGATCCAAAATTATATGAAAGTTTGGAAGTAGAATTATACCGATTAATCTTTTCTATTTCATAAATTCATGTAATATATTGCAATCTTTATAAAACAAGTGACTAGAGTATTACCAATAACTATAGTCTATATGTTAAAAGTTTATATCACTAAAATATTTCCACTTTTTAAATTAATACTTCAACTTTAATGACACCCAAAATATAATGACTATATATATATGTGATGCAAAATAAGTAGTTTTGGTTCATTGCTCTTTTTCCGGTTAGACAAATAAATTTTTATGGCTATGATGATGGATGTTTCCAGATTTAATAACAGCAATAAAGATCTTCAGTAATGAATAAATATCTATATATTCTGGAGTATTGTATATAAGCATGGTATCCACGTCCTTGCATTCAGTCATAGTTTCTATAAGTTTTTCATTCCATGTTCGTAGGTAAACATGAACCGATAGATCTCTACAAAGTTTGATCTATGATTATTCTCTGGATAGTCCAATAAATAAATCATCACATTTTTATTGCTGATTTTTCATCATCTTTGCAAAAACTTCACTAATCGACTTAATATATCAACTAGACCATCACTTATTTTCTTATCAATGTTGCCACAATGATACATGAACTGAGTTAAAAATATCAAAAGGTGATGAATCACAGTAAGTAAGAGAAAGTCTTAGAGCAGGATTATTGGTAAGGTTCTTAAAATGAGGTTCTAAACTATTATAATATTATTATTTTAATTAGAATTTAGTTTTCATTTAAATTTTTTTTTAAAAAAATTTGTTCAATCATATTTCAACACTTGTAAAGTAGAGTCTCTTAAACAATCTCAAAGTTTCTTAAATAAGAAATCTCTCTCTCCTCTCTCTTCTCATTTTTAATATTTTTTCTTTTTTTATTAATAAGAACCTTGCAAGAACCCTCCAATAATACTGCTTTTAGAGGTCAAACAATTAAGATCTAAACCGAGATCTCTTTTGTAGGACCCCTTTGATACATTTCTGGTGGGTGGGGATACTACTGAGGTTAATGATATAAAATTCAGCAACGACGGAAAATCTATGCTTATAACAAATACAAATAACAGTAAATATGTAATTGATGCATGTCATGTAGAGAAGGTATATCACTTGAAGAAGACATAACATTAGGTTTAATTTGATAAAGCCAATATGTTAATGTCCTTTATTTTGCATAAATACTTCACATAGTATACTCACATAAGCCACCTTCACACTAGATACTAAGTATGTTTTGTCAGGTAAATGTAATACACTTGTCCAGATGGTGTTGGATTATGTTTTACCATAACTCATCTACGTAACAGACAGATTTGACCAGCTTCCAAACTACGATACTATTTAATCTAATTAGATAAACTCAAGACCTCACTGTTAGTTTATTTTTTGTTTGGGTTTAGGTTCAGGAGATGGAACCTTACATGCGTGGAACATCGAGAACCCATCTGAGGTAAATGAACAACTATCAACACTACTTGGACTCCGATTCACTTGACAGATGATGAATACTTCGGAAAGTTGTAGGTACTTTGGGCATATGCTTGTCACAGTATCTTAATCTTTACTGGGTGGTTTTAATTGTGAAAAGTAGAAAATATAACAGCAGTAATATCTCTTATATAATAAAAGCATAGCATTAACTTAAATATCGTGTTATATTGTCTGTTTTGGACTAGGTTATATTGTTACTAGGAAATATTATCACATAATATTTGTCACACAATTATATTCTGATAAGATTCTATAACTAATTAATTAATTATTATTATCTATATTAAATATTATTAATTTATTAATTATAAGAGATTATCTCACCTACGGGATTACCATAATTATATCTTTATCCTATGGGATTACCATAATTATATTCCTAATCGATATTTATTAAAAACAATCCTCCTAATCCTAATAGGAAAACTAATAAACAACATCTATTTAACATCCGACCCACCTAGGACAATTATCACAGTTCTCAAATGATTCGAAATTAAGATTTGAATATCCCAATTATCCCAACATCTATTTAACCATTTAAGATTTGATTTTCGTTATTTTTAAAAAAATCTCTAACCAATTAAGATTTGAATTTTGTTTGTTAAAAATAAAATTTTAACCAATTTTTTTTCCAACCATTTGATTTCTCAAAGAACAACACCTAAATGGGTGAGAGTTTACAACACTAAACCATAATCTATCTCTCTAACAGAGCATGCGAGAAAATCAGCTTTATAGTTCAGCGATCTCGGAATTACATGTAAAGAAAAAACATGAAAGAGAGATTTCAACATGTTATAATCTTCCTGATATGGTTGGAAAACCGGCCAGTCGTCGGGTTGCGTCATAATCTGTATAACATTTGTGCAGTCTGTAGCCATCTTCACCTCCAAGAAATTGAGCAAAATCAGGGACTCCATCGCCCAAAGGACTGCTTCCACTTCTGAATGTAGTACCGATAGACTTCTTCTTATTTGACAAGCTCCCTCACAAGCACCTTCCACCGAATCTGGGAAACAATACCATCCGATCCCAGAGTGTATGTCTGCACACTTCCCGGAAGCATCGACAGAGCATCTAACCCCCGTAAATGCTGGATTAGTTGTTAGAGGTAGTGACACCTCTGACCAAATCGAAGTTGTACTCGTTGACCCCAATTGTAAAGTCGTATGTCATGGACGTCGGGCTTGAACCCATTCTAGCATATCCTGTTCTGCTTGGAACAGCAAATCACGAGGATCTTTACTTATACCTGAAAAGCAACTCTCATTTCTAGCTTTCCATATGAGCCATAATAACCAAGGGAAGATCTTAGTAGTTCCCAGATCTGGAATTCTCCAGAACATATAATCAATGTTGTACCAAATTGAATTCCCCAGAAAAATATCAATGGGCAAAGGAATTGGAGATAACGCCCAAATCTGAATTGCAGGAGGACATTCAAAAAGCACATGATTTATAGTCTCCTATTCTACCCCACATCTGCTACATCGAGGGTCACATTTAATACCCCGATTATTCAGGTAAATTTTAACCAATTAAGATTTGATTTTTGTTATTTTAGAAAGACCAATTAAAATTTGATTTTTGCTGGTTTTAAAATAAAATCTTTAACCAATCAAGATTTGATTTTCATTGGTTTTCTAAAAGTAATTTTTTTGTTGAAATTTTGATAAGAACCTTAATACGATTTTGTTTGTTCTAACTAATAAGTTTTTTGGATTTTAATAAGAAACTTAATTTAAATATTATTGGTCAACGCAATAAAAAACAAAAAATATTGTATCGAGATATNGTATCGAGATATTCCTAATCCAAATTTCTATATATAATAAAATTGTAACGTTAACAGATTCATAT
>OVBA01005344.1:0-20176 GCA_900406435.1 Lepidium aucheri
AAGAGCAATCCCTTCACTACCAACGAGAGTTGATGCTAGGTTGGGTTGTGGTAATTAAACCTAGACAATAAAGCGTATTTGTAATCTGAAACCAACGAGAGTTAGGATCTTTAGATTATCGATAGAGGGGCAGATTCAACGAGAGTTGGTTTACCTTCATTTATGTTCAAGNTTACCTTCATTTATATTCAAGCCGAGAATATAGTTAGAATAGTTCCTGAATAGTTTCCCTGACAAGAGTCCTAACTCCTAAATGAATACCCGACATCCGATTGCCTTAGTTTATTGTTTACATCCACGTTAAGTTGTTAGTGTATATTCTCTTAATATCGATTGATTTAGCTTGCGATTTGATAGGAGTTAAAAGTGTAACTTGGTTCTCTGTGGAATTCGACCCCTAAGTACTATTACGTTTGCGGTGCACTTGCAGTAGGNCCATCAGGCTATGGTACGCATCGAAAAACGTTCCATTGTTGCTAATGACCATCAAGGAATATGCACACCATATGTTGAAGACTTCTTAGCAAAGGAACATGTTGCTGCTGTTAAGTGTACGGTGCTCAGAAGTACTAATGGGTTTTATGAGGTGTGTAGGAGTGGCTGCTCTTTCCGTGTTAACTTAGAGAGAAGAACCTGCACATGCCAGAAGTTTAACATTTGTGGTATTCCATGTGAGCACACGTACGCAACGATTTTGTCTAAGAAACTTGAGCCACAGGAGTTTGTTTGCCACTAGTTTCGAACTGCCATGCGGAGGAGGACATACGTGGAGGGTCTTGTACCATTAAGAGGTCCATCATTAATTTTGGCCTTCAACAAATGGTGTCAATATCCATCACCCTGAACCACATGCAATGCCTGGAAGAAAGAAGTAGACAAAGGCTGACAAACGCAAGAAAGGAGTTAATGAATCTCCAACTATGAAAAAATCATCTGGGAAGAGGGTAATGCATTATAGAATATGTGGTGCAGAACACCACAATGCAAGGTTTCATAAGTCTAGACGCTATCAGGTTTGATCAATTATAAGTGTAAATTTTATTTCAGTCATGTATAATCAATTGTCTTGAGTATTTTCATTTTTTTGAAGGGATCTCAAGGTGAATCAAGTGAGCTGCAGTTGGTTCCACTGGACATTACTCAAGCAGAATCTTCTTAATCGGAGTCAATACAAGGAGAAGTTGCTGTTGATACTGAATCAATCCTTGGAGTAGATTGATGTTGCTTCTGCTGTTACTGGTTTTGGTTGTAGGATAACTAATCTCGGTTTACTAAGGAGAAGTTGCTTTTGGTACTGAATCAATGTGTTGCTAGTTTCTTTTGTCTCGCTTTTAAGTAGGTATTTTAGCAACAAACTCATTGTACAATGTGTTGCAAGTTTCTTTTGTCTACCTTTTGCAATAAACACTCTCGTTTGGCAATGCTATTTGCATACAATTCAGTATCTTTTATCCTCTTTTCTCTCTCTTTAACACAGGTACATACACAAACAAAATGCAAAACAAATCCATTGATTATCATGTTTCATAAGTCTACAAATGTATCCAAAAACATGGTCAGACAAAGAACTGAGACAACAACATCTTACATTAAGAATTCTAAAACAATATCCTTCTAATCTCACACCTACCTACCATTAATCTTTAAGAACCAATGATCTTCAAGTTGATGCATAACATTATGAAGATGACACACAACACCACAGTCACTCGCTTAAACCAAGTCTTGGCATCAACTATAGCAGTCTCAACTCGCTCAATAATGACAAACTCGAACTCCCTTATCATCTTCTCACGCTCTAGGCGTGAAGTCATTACATCTTGATGAAGACTCTGTAATTTCGAATCAATGATCTCAAACTCTTCCAATATTGCTTCATCCACCCTTTTAAACATATGTTTTTCATTGGTTTCCTGCATCAAAAACGAAAAAGATACCATTCCCATTAACAAAGTCACCATTCCAAAATTCACCATTCTTTTCCATTCGAAATCTTCAGTTTTCACAATCCACCTTTCAAAATTTATAAACTTTAATGAAAACGAGATGTTTATTTATTAGAGCTTAAACTTACCATATTAGATACATCATATACACATCTGAAGAATTTTCGATTTGGATTTCCTTCAGATCTCGATACCTTGGTGACAATGTCTTCACCGCACTAGCATCTTCAGGGAATACCCACCGCCTTTCCTGTTCTACGAGCAGTAGATGATCCCGACACAGTACCAGGTTGATTGCACATTATCTATTACAAAATTTTCGGGTGAAGATTTAGGGATTCAGGGATTTAGTTCATGATTTTGGGGATAAAAATGCAGTTTCTGGGTCTACATTCGGGTCATAAATGTGGACACGGTTTAGTTTTAGTTGGGTCATATGGTTTATGTTAATAAACCGAGAAATCAGACCCGAATGTGTAATTAGAAAGTTTGTATCACAATTGTGTGCACACAAACTGTGGTTATGTCAAAGTTTTGATGTGCAATTAGACCGTCAAATATGGTTCTCTTTAACTTCTGATGTGGAGAATCCCATATCTTACATATACTAGTTATGATCATTTTCAACTTCTGATGTGGGATAATATTTTTGGTAATTCAAACTTTACTAGTCAACAATTTTTTTTTCTCAATTTAGCAGAATTTTAATTCTTTAGTATTATAGGAACGTTTTTATGTAAAGATTATATTCTTATTTCACTAGCTTTTCATATATATATATATATATATATATGCAGAAAAAAGACTGAACATTGTAATGGAAAAGACAAAACATAATGAGCTTATAGCAAAACACTGTCATTGTTCTTTCTTCACTATTGTCTTTCCATTATCGTTCTCCTTTTTACTTTGTGAGGTGTGTTTGTTTTTTGGTTCTGACGACATATATGCTTGTGACTTAGATTTAAAAAAAAAAAAAAAACTTGTGTCTATATAAGATAATGGAGAATTTTCGACCAAATATTAACTCATAGTTAATATTTTTTTCTTTTCGATAACCGAAAAAATTTCATTCTGAAATCCATATTCAATATTATAAAAATTAGGCACAAAATTCTATTTCATTTTTCAAGATGATTAACCATTATTGGAATCACGATAAAAACAACCTTGACTTCTTCATAGAATCATAGTTAAAATCACTATGATAACTTAATCAAATGTTAACTAAAGCACCCTGAAAAATTGAGAAGAAATAATCGAATTTTTCCGAATATTTCTGATATTTGCATGAAGAGGTTTATATATATCGTGGTAAAAAAAAATTCAGTAAGGCTTTTTTTTATATATTTTCAACAGAGTTTGAAAATCATCTACTATTTTGATGGATTTATGAAGAATTTTGTAATGTTAAGATTTCTCGAAAACTTTTAAAAACTGCGTTTTTATGATAAATTTCTCAATGGTCATGAATTCTTTCAGAAATTCGATCTTGAGTATAACATTTTATTTTAGTGTGGAAAATTTATTGTATGGTATATTTGTTTTGTCAACAGATCAATAAAATCCGATCTATAGCCTAGAGTTCATTTTTTAAAATTCTTTTTAATCTACCTCATGTAGTGGAGAAGATTCGAATCCCTAATGTCAGAGTTATTAACTGGATCATCGATCCTAACTAGTAAATTAAAAAAAAACTCGACATTATGTAATATCATACTCTTTGTGAATGTATTAGTGATTATATATCATCTAATAACCTATAATTTATTGCTAAACATTTTGCAAACCAAAAAAACAAAAGAATACACCCTAACTATAAGTGATTATTTTTATTAATAACATAAAATTTAAATATGTGTTCGTTTTCAGAAAATAGATACTTTTTTAAATATAGAAAATAGATACTTTAATATGTGTCTATTCTAACGCAAAAGAATCTTTTATGTGGGTTTTGTATTAGCAAAAACAATGATAATGTCTAAAAAGTCTTTGTACAATGTGTCTGTTTACTTTCTTTTATTTTTTGGGTGGTCACATTATCCATCAGGCACTACTCAAGTTGTCTTTGTATAAAAGAAAAAAAGACAAAATGTCGTGTACGTATATGTTAGAAATTTAGAATGTAGTGAAATTTATTTTACTTTTTTTTTCTTTTCATTTTAAAACAGTTACCATAATTTGGAATATGCAAGATGTAATATATAAAACAATTAATCTTCTTAAAATCCGTCCACATCTGGTTTTTATTTATTAACTTGAAATCCTTCAAACCTGTTTATATAGAGATATACATTCAACTATTTGACTAAATATATTTTTAAAAATATCTATAAAAAAATTATTCGTAAATAACATCTCAGAACATGCATGCAATTAGATATTATAATTTGTTAGAAAATTAAATTAATTGGAAATTCATAAGAATTTTTTTTTGATGGTTTCAACTACCTTGAATTTTTTGGATTCAATAGGTTTCTATAGAAAAATAAAATTTACAAACTATAAATAATTGAGCTTTTAATTGAAAATTTTCCAAAAAGTTCACCGTAGTTGGAAATTATCGAAAATTTTACCATGAATTTTGAATAAATTTAATATTCCGATGAATTTAAATTATCGACAATCTATTCCAAAATACTATCTATATCAAGAATTCATTGGAAAAATCTTTTTAAGATAGATCTTGTTTGAATCCATTTTCGGAAATAAGTTTTATCACAATGATTCATAATCTGTACTCATAGTTCTCAATTCATGAGTACCAACAAATGTTATTTGGTTTTATTCTTTTTGTTAAAGAATTTACTCTATCGACTTAATATACATATATAGCATTTCAAAAATACGTAGACGAAAGCACTTTCAGATAAGGTTGGTTCATGTCTATGTATTGATTAATACTTTGGTCTATATACGAAAGTCCAAACATTGAAAAACATCATAGTAGATTATAATAATGTCTTTTAAACTAAAACTTAAACCGTATTATTTTAAACAAGGGGACAGATTTTCAATCGGTCCTTGACATGGAATCAATATTCGAATTCAATTTCTATGATAAACACATGATTACATTTAGATTTAATTACTGATATTTCTGTATTAATATATATATATATATATATGTTCTACTACAAGATATTAACTAAATCTCGACGGTCTTATTAGTTGGAAATCCGTCTGAATCAGACATTTTTCGACATAAATAATTTGTCGAGAACATTCAGAGATCTATTATAGAATTGAATGATAAGAAGTTCGTTTTCTTAGATTCAGAGGTTGATAATAAACATGAATAAAGAAGTTTGATGGCTTGAAATTATTTTTTTTAGAAAAGAAGCTTGATCGTTAGATCAAAACTTTGAAACAAACTTACTCTGATACCATATGAATATAGAAGCTAAATGATTCTATTAGAATGAGTACATACACACATGATTCGTACCCTATTATACTCTATTACATTTACAATTGAATCATTTCCTTATATAGCTTATAAAATCATCATAAGAAATGTTTAGCTCTGCAAATTTTTTTACTGAGATTTAACTCTAAGATATTATGCTATTTCGCATGATATTCTTTAGAGTTTGGATGAATTTAAGTTGAAGATCATATCCTCTCAATCAAATTTTGAACTAAGTAAAATATGAATAAGAAAAATAAGATATGTTCACATAAAACTTTATTTTTTCTGTAAAATTTGATTTTTTTTTCTGGAATAGTATACCATTTTCTGTAAGTGTTTATATTTGTAGTTTTTCTTATCCAACTTTGATTTTATAGAGTTGTGTGTAGTGTGACTAGTTTTTCTTAGTTACATGGAAGATTTTCCAAGTCTAAAGTGTAATTTCTCTAAAAAAAATTTTCTCTCCCAGACACGTTTTCCCATGCTGTATCTTTGAAAAGTTTTCTTTCCATCTACGATAAAGGAAAATTTCAAACACAAAACCCTAATAGCAAAGCCATGAAAAAGCACCCATTTTAGGCAAATATCTTCAAGGCTTGCACCAAATTCAGCAGGAAGCAAGGCAAAACGCTGCTTCAGATGAAGCCAGAGCATACAAAATGCAAGACGCTTCCATTCAAAACATGCTCCTTAAGCTCAATCAGTTGGTATTCACCGGAAACCAAGTTCTACATGTCATATTGGTGAAAAGCAAAGACCTTTATTCACCTTCTTGCTAAAAATCAAAGAACTTCCCTTACCTTTTTGCTGAAAAGCAAAGTTTTAAAAAATCCAAAAACCTCGTGCTGAAAAGCATAGCGTAGAATCATCTTCCCTGTCCTGAAAAGTACAGAGAGACTCACCATAACACCAACAAGCTAAGATTTGAACCACCCAGAAGCTCTCTATTCGGTGGTCAACTCTTGCATATAAAGAAAAGGAAACAAGAGCCAACATCTCTACCAAATAAAAAGGATGGCAAACACAACAAGCTTCTATGCTCGGGGTCGAGGATCTGATGACAGAAGAAACAAAGGAACAAATGCGAATAAACAAATCATTAAAGTGAAGATCCCAGATTTTGACTCATCAACACTGGTAAAGAACCATGCTTTAACGCTGATAGGAAGAGTCACCAACATACAACACCAAAGAGTTAGATCCCTAATTCCTTTCTTCATTGAACACTGGCAACCGAGAAGTAGAGTAACGGGAGCTGATCTAGGACAAGGTAACTTCAAGTTCCAATTCACTTCAGAAACAGATCTCCAGATGGTACTTCGTAATCGACCATACCACTTTGCCAAATGGATGATAATAATCCAAAAATGGAAACCCTCGATGGAATCGGAAGAGCCATCTCATATCCCTTTTTGGATTCGAGTTCAAGGTCTCCCCCTGTATTTATGGTCTAAAATAACTCTAAAAACAATCGGGAAAGCATTAGGGACCTATGAAGCTTGCGAAATCACAGATTCAACAGCCAAAATTTAGGTTGAAATCAATGGATCTAAACCACTGAGAAAGATAATAGCGGTGAAATTAGCTAATGGAAAGGAGGTCAAAGCAAACTTTGTCTATGAAAAGCTGGAATGTCAGTGCCTCTGCTGCAACAAATTGGACCATGAAGAAAAATATTGTCCGACAAACCCCCCAAGGGTGTCACCTTCAGGACACACCATGGAAAACTTGAGAAGACCCTATAACCAGGCAGAGCATGATAATTACACGCACAAGGGAGAACACTCTGGAACCAAGACTGGAAACGGAGAGAATAGCCAATCTTTCAAATCAAAAACTCTAGCAAGATTGCCCTCAACCAACACCTATTCGGAGTCGGAGTATCATACATGACAAGCTAGATCTCCTCCTGGATATAAGAATCATAGATCAACTTATACTCCCAGTGGAAATAACAGAGCTGAAAGGAGACTGCACCTTCAAACCACTCCGTACCAACCAGTTCAAAGGAATCTGGATAGAAGACAAGTTCAAACCTCCCTCAGCTTTTCTATGGACAGAAAAAGCTCCTTCAAATAAAATCTCCCAACCTCCACGAGCTCCCAGAGAGGAAATATCAGATTCTTCGCAAGCTAGGAGATCCCCTATTGAGAGGGAAGATCAAAGTGTACCATCTACCAAATCCACAGACTAAGCAGTGGAAACAACTTTAGGGAACTTAAGAGAAGTTACAGTACAGTATATGAATGTCCTAGATCCATCAGAAAGTGCGGCACGTTTAGAGAGATGGAGAAAAGAGGAAGCGGCCGGCAAAGTAGTCCAAAAAGAAAAGGATATAGTTCAATCTAAAATGACAACTACCAGAGAGGAATCCCAAGAATGCGAAATGCTAACTAACAAAGAGCGTATCCCGGCCATCCTGAGAATTGGCCCTCCTGATGTCTCTGTAGAACAACCCAACAAATCTGTTTTTAAACGCCTAACACCAAAGAGATGACCAGGGCGACCTGTAGGTAAAAAACGAGTGGTTTACAGTTCATCTATACGACCAAAACCAACAATAAAAAAGAAGAAGACAGTCAGCATCGAACCTTCCCCAAGACCAAAAATCATATGCAAGAATCATACCGCATGGTGAAGAATCAAGCAGAATGGGAGAGGAGCGAGTACATCTCAGCCCAATGAATCACATAAGTGAGGAACATAATCCAAAGGAAAGCCCTCATCTACCTCCAAGGCCAAAGAAACTTGCACCAAAGAAGGGGATGGATTTTCAAAGTCCATCCGGCTATCTACCTTAAAGATAATGAGTTGGAACTGTCAAGGTTTGGGAAATCCCTTGACAATCCAACATATTAGAGACATACACCAAAATGTCTCTCTTGATGTAATTTTCCTACTAGAGACTAAGAACCAAGATGCTTTTGTTACAAAACAAGTCCAGTCTCTAGGTTTTCATATGTTCAAACTAATCTCACCATCTGGCGATAGAAGCGGAGGCCTAGCTCTTATGTGGAAAAGTGATCTAAACCTAAACATTATATCTGCTGATGCAAGCATCATAGACTCACAACTCAAAATAGAAGGGAAACAATTCTATCTATCATTCATTTATGGAGAACCAGAGAGATCAAAGAGGAGAGTAATATGGGAACAAGTTAAGAGTATAGCGGCTGAGAGGGACGAACCTTGGATCTTAACCGGAGACTTCAATGATATTATCAGCAATGAAGAAAAAAGTGGCGGACCTCGCAGACCAGAGAGCTCATTCACGGACATACAAACATTCATGAGTGAATGCGACTTATTGGATCTCCCTTATTCTGGTGATGCTCTTTCTTGGAGGGGAATTAGATATACAAATGTGGTCAGATGCCGCCTTGATTGAACCATGGCAAACAGTAAGTGGATCGAGATGTTTCTGCAGGCCAAACAAAATATTTAAGATTTGAAAGCTCTGATCATAAACCTCTAATAACATATTTGGATCATGGACCAAAGAAGAGAAGAGGTCTATTTAGATTTAACAGGCGACACCAAGAAGATGCAGAGCTTCAGGAAATCATCAACAAAACATGGAATGATAGAGCTGGACTCTTAGTCAAATCAAGAACAAACAATACAAAAGCTGCAATAATTGAGTGGAGCAAGGAAAAACAGACAAACAGTCACAAACGTATTAAAGAACTTAAACAAGCACTTGAACTAGCAATGACAAGCCCTTCAAACTAAGAAGCAATCATCCAGAATATAAACCACAAGTTACAGCAGGCTTACCGTGAGGAAGAAGAGTTCTGGAAGCAACGCAACCGTCTTCTCAGGCTATAGCTCGGGGATAACAATACAAGCTTCTTCCACACCACTACAAGAGGTAAAAAGGCAAAAAACAGAATGACAGTTATTGAAGACAATGAAGGCAATGAAGTTCACAAAGAGGATCAAATTGCTGCAGTAACTGTCCAATATTTTAAAGACCTATACAAATCTGCAGAGAGTCAAAGCAGCCACATAACTGAAGACGTAATTGACAAAAGAGTATCAGATGCAGACAATGCCATGCTTACCTCAATACCTTCAGCTGGGGAAATAAAGAATGCTATGTTAGACATCCACGGAGACAAAGCGCCAGGCCAGATGGATTCCCTGCAAGTTTCTTCCACTATAATTGGCTTGCGGTTGGGCCAGCCATCGTCAAAGAAATCCAAGAATTTTTCCAAACAACCTACATGCCAAAGGGAGCCAATGAAACTTTGATCAGGCTAATACCAAAGATCCAGAGCCCAAAAAAGGTAGCAGACTATCGTCCTATAGCGCTATGTAACGTTTTCTACAAGATTATATCCAAGGTCTTAGCTACATGCTTGAAACCAATACTCCCCAAACTAATTTCTGAGAATCAGTCCGCTTTCGTCTCTGGCAGAAATATAACAAAAAATGTCTCTCATGAAATGTTACATCATCTAAAGATATCTACATCCCAGAAAACACCCCCATGGTTGTTAAAATAGACATAAACAAGGCTTATGATAGATTGGAGTGGTAATATATCAAAGACGTAATGGAGAAAATGGGTTTCAATGGAAAATAGATCAGCTTGATTATGCAATGCTTAACAAAGTCACATACCAGGTTATAGTGAACAATTCTCTGACAAAAAGATTCAGCCCACATTGTGGTTTGAGGCAAGGCGACCCTATATCACTGTATATTTTCATCCTTAGTGGAGAAGTACTTTCAGGGCTGTGCAAGAAAGCTCAACAAAACAAGATATTGAAAGGAATCAGAATATCACGGCAAAGTCCCTATATTAATCATCTATTGTTCGCAGATGATACAATGTTTTTTGCTTCAACAAATGAGGCCAATGTAAAGAAGTTAAAAACAGTACTCGAGAAATGCGAAGAAGCATCTGGACAAAGCATTAATACGTGCAAATCAGCGATCATCTTCTCTAGGAAGATATCATTACAACAGAAATCTAAGATCCAGACAGAGTTAGGAATCTACCAAGAAAGAGGGATGGGAAAGTACCTTGGCCTTCCTGAACACTTTGGAAGAAGGAAGAAGGATCTTTTCACTATTATAGTGGACAGAATCAAACAACGAGCATCCTCATGGGCAGCAAAATTCTTATCATCTGCGGGAAAGCTTACAATGCTTAAGAGTTTACTCACAAGCCTCCCAACTTACACCATGTCGTGCTTCAAACTTCCGCAATCACTATGCAAGAGAATTCAGTCAGCACTGATCAGATTTTGGTGGGATGAGAAACCAAACAAAAGAAAGATATCATGGATAGCATGGAAGAAACTCACTAAACCAAATAAGAGAGGAGGACTTGGAATTCGAGAAATCAACCATTTCAATGATGCTCTTTTGGAAAAAATAGCATGGAGAATCTTAATGAAGCCTAAATCACTACTTGCTAGAACACTCTTGGGAAAGTATAACAAAGGAAAGAGCATACTAACCTGTCAAGGAAAAGGCAACATCTCTCATGGGTGAAAGGCATACTGGCTGGTCGAGACCTCCTCAACGAACATCTAGGCTGGGCAATTGGTTCTGGACAATCGATTAGTCTATGGAACGACGCGTGGATATCAACCCGAACCTGGATTCAACCAATAGGACGTCCAACTATAGAATCAAAAGACTGGAAAGTCTCTGATTTATTGCTAACTGATGGTTCAGGTTGGAATGTTACAAAAGTTCAGCAAATACTCCCTATGTATGAGAAGGAAATACGGTGCATCAAAATAAGCAAGAAGGGATCACAAGATCGAAGAATTTGGTTGAAACAGGCATCTGGAGTATACTCATCAAAGTCTGGATATTATGCAAAGATGGATCGAATTAAAGAACTCAACATTACGGAGGAAGAACCAATCTTATGGGACAAACAAGTATGAAATATTAACACTTACCCTAAGATTAAAATTTTGCTCTGGAAGATATTGGCAGGAGCTCTTCCTGTGAATACAAATATTGCAGTTTGAATCCCGAAAATAGATCCAAGGTGTGCTAGATGTGGAGAATTGGAAACCGAAGCACACGTATTTTTCCATTATGATTTTGCGAGTCAGGTATAGAAGAAAGCACCATTATTGCTAGAACCTAACTCATTTCAAGATTTAAATTTCAACGAAGCATGGAAGACTACAAATTACCTCAAATCGCTTCCTCTAGCGGGATTGGGGGAGACACAACTTGGACCTTAGCTCATCTGGAACATCTGGAAGGTTAGAAACAACAAAATTTTCAACAAGAGGATTTTCTCTGCAATGGATACCATCACGAAATCAATTCAGGAAACAAAGAAATGGGCGAAATCGCATGAGCAAAGCATCAAATTAGCAAAAGTGACAAGAGAAAAGATCGATTCAATACCCAAGGCAGAAACCGTTTATTGTACTGATGCGGCTTGGATGCAGATCGATTTAATTGCAGGTCTAGGATGGTATTTTTGGACAAGAGAAGGAGAACAAATCAACAGTAACCCAAGCACCGTCTCCTTCGTAGCATCTCCATTGATAGCAGAAGCACTAGCTGTGAGAGAAGCTATGAAGGAAGCCATAAATCTAGAGTACATACACTTATCGATATGCTCTGATTCGGCTAATCTAATCCAGATTCTAACTCAGGATCATCACCTTCAGAGATGCACGAGATCTTTTCCGATATCATCTCTGCTTCTTATGAATTCAGCTTTATTTCCTTCAATTTTATTTCGAGATCTGAAAACATGTTAGCAGATTCACTTGCAAAACTCTCTTTAATTGCTATTTCAACCACTTTAGTTGGTTAACTTAATGAAGAAGATGATTGACCAAAAAAAAGAGTTGTGTGTAGTCATATGTGATATTAGTTGGAGTTTGAGAGATTGGGTTATAACCAGCTTATTTACATTTTAATTCGGTCTCCTCCACTCCTATTTTTGTAAGTAATTTATACCACAAATTCAATCTAGACTTTTATTCTAGTTATATGATTATATTAATTAAATTAATGTATATATACAAATACGTAGGCGTTAACAACTAGTACAAAAACAAAAACAAAAGTAGATTTGAGAGTTTGGTGAATATTTTTGGCAGGAACAGTATTAAAAAACATCTCTGTTCAGTCGTTTTCGTTGTCGGGAAGAATGACCCAAAAACAATGATGTCTCCTCTTTATAATTATTTTTCAGAGACGTCTAGTTTCAGTGTACAATTATTTTCTTGTCACTTATTCTACACGTGTGCTTATACTAATGTACTTGTTCATCTTGATTTTGATTCTAGTAAGAGTAATATTTACCTATATATATATATTTGTACACATTTGAAATACGCATGTATATTATTTATTATATGGGCAATTCGGTCCAACAGATACCATAAACTATGAAAGAGATGGTAGAAACTTTATTCCTGTTTAGTTTTTTGGGTCAATAGACTACATAAAATCAAACTATATCTGAAGATGAATAGAGTCATGTGAAAAACTCTTGAAAATGCTACAAACAAATACACGTTGATGGAGGGTCGAATCTGAAAGTCCTCAAACTGCCAAAGTCACCTTCAACCACTCGATCATGCCGGCAAGTTAAGCATATTTCACATCATATAATTTCATTAAATGGGGTGTAAATTTATTTTGTTTTGTTGAAACAAGTTTAAATTGATTTTAAGTAGTTAGATCCAATAATGTAAAATCACTGAATATTCGTAGATTTGTGATGCTCTAATTATATGATGATCCGATAATGTAAAATCACTACAAGAATATTCGAGATTTATTACTGTTATTGTTGAAACAGTAACCTATTTTCATTAATGAAAACAGGTTACTGTTCGAGTAGGATTTAGCACCAAGACTCTAAATCCAACTCAGAGATTTTAGAGGGAAGATGGATAAAAATTCTGTTTATTCAAAGGAAATAAAGTGAATAGCCAAGAGAAAGGATGCTCGATTGCTTTGTATTACTTGTGTGAAACTTGATCTCTTTGTGGAGCTCTCCTCCTCTAGTTATAGATCATAGAGGTGGTTACAACTAAATCGAGAATAGAAAATATTATATTTTGTTTAGATTTGATGTTATCTAAGAGATTCTTGCAAAGATTTCGGAAATACTTCAAATTAGAATATGAATATTTCTATTTCTTTTCTTAATGACGTGTCGGTTGAATCCGTCCTATTTTAAAACATGACGAGTTACTGAGAGGAAATTCTTTCGAGTTGACATCAATTGGGCAAAATGGTATTTCAAGTATCTTCCCGAATTTTGTCTTGGAAATCTTTAAAAGTCGATTGTTATTTATAGACCAAAATAAGATCTCAGATATACCTCCGACAGTTATAATACCAAAAAAAAATACAAAACGTGAAATATAAATGATAGAAGGTCATTTCCATAAAACTACTGGTATTTGATTTGCACCAAACAAAATAAAGGATTTTATAAGTGAATTAATGTCAAAGTGGCGATGAATATGGTGGAAAATTAATCTTAAGTCACTAAATATAGTATTATGATCAAAACAACACATTTGGTTTTCTAACTATATAACACCTAACTAAAGTGGAAGTAAACGTTATGAATAATTTTAATATAGTCATTAATATGTTATGTTTAGATAACTTTGGTGCAAGGAATAATTACTTATGGTGAAAAATGTGCAGAGCAAGGCGAGAATGGAAGAACAAAGGGGATAAATTCCAAATATCTTGGATGCGAGGAAGGAATGACTCATGAGAGGCCAAAAAGTTGAAAAAACAGAATGGCTTACGATTACCAGAATCAAAAGAAGAAAGTGAGACAACACTCCTTGCATGATCTGAGATTCCACTAGATTGAAAATTAGCAAAAGATTAAGAAAAGATGGATTTCCAACAAGAATTTACCAAAACTCTATCTAGCTTCTTGCCAATTGGGTCCACTGAACGATTATTCCACCAAGTAAGCAATGGACCAGAGAAAGCCAAGTCTGAGAAGTCACAACAACGAACCAAATTCTGAAACTGATGCATACCAGTTTGATCAAAAAGGTACTCAGAAGCACGAGAATGCTCACTGGTAGAAAGAACTTTATTAAAATCTCCAAGGAGAATCCAAGGTTGACTTAAACTCGCATACAGTCAATGTAGAGAAGATATCTCTTCCCAAAGAGAGCGTCTATCATGTTCATAGTTTGAAGCATATATAGCAGAACAAATAAATGTCATACCTGAGTTAATAAGCTGAACACCACAAGTGATCTGCTAAGAACTCTTTGCAAGGACAGAAACTTCAACATCAGGAAAACAACAAACCCAAATACGGCAAAGTCGGTGATGCTCATAGTTAGAAATGATCTTCCAATTGGGAAAAACAGAACTCATAATCAAAGCACTACCACTTTCCTGAACTCTTGTTTCAAAAGTACAACCAAGAACATGCTTATTTTCCTTAATCCAAGATTTTAAAATAGCATGTTTTCGTGGCATATTAAAGCCACGAATATTCCAGGCAAAAAAGGTCATCATAGCTTCCTAGAGGAAGCCTTACAAGCAGGACGTTTAAGAGGCAATTCCTTAGACAACGCTGGCAACAACTTAGTGCCTTTTCTCTAACATCAATCCTCGTAGAGCAAGCATGGACTTTAGATAGGGCAGGAAAATCAGATATCTCACCTTCTTCAGGAGTATCAGCTAAAACCTGAAAGCAAGAAGGAGATATAACTGGACGTTTAGCATTAGAATCCAAAAGTGCCAAAGTATTTGGAGATAATGGATCTTGAGAGCAATGAACTGAAGACCAGATTTCAGAAGTATGAGCAGGACTAGGAGCCAAAACAGGAGTAGGAGCAACATCAATCTTACTAGATGTTAATGCAGACACAGAAAATTGGGCTTCAGGTTGTGGGACAGGGTTCTCATCCTCCACATAAACAACAGACTGAGTAATAGAGGCAGTTGACAGTGAATTAGGAGCAACACAGATCTCATTAGAGGATGACGTAGGCACAGGAATTGGGGCTTAAGATTGTAAAACATGGTTCTCAACTTCAAGAAAAGTAGCAGATTGAGTAGTAGTGAAATCATCAATCTGAAAAAAAGATATAGCAGCATTTTGGGACTTATTTTGAAGAGAAGATGATGCCTGCGGATTATTAGCAAGAAGAGAGGCCATAGATTCCTTACAAGAAGAAGAAACATGCCCCCATTTACTACATGTAATACATTTCTTAGGCAACCAAGGGTAAGAAACCTGAATCTTAGAAGTAACACCCTTTCGTGCAGGAACCAGAATACAAGAAAGTAGATCTTTATGCAAATTAACATCAATCAAAATCCTAGCAACATCAAATCGAAGACACTTTTTGGTATTTGGATGGAGTTTAACTAGGACACCAATGTGACTAGCCTGAAAACCCAGACCTTTATAAGAAAACAAATCACCTGGGACAACAGCAAAATTAACCCAAAGGAGGAATAGAAGAGAGATCAGGATCAGAAGAAACAGATTTTGGAGACCATATCTTGACCACAAGAGGTGCATCACCGATATGCTAGAATCTGCGACGCAAATACGACCACGAGTTGTATCATCTTCAATACAAAAAAGAACAGAGTTAGAGTCAATAAAATGTGCATCAATCTTCAAGTTCTTCTTCTGATTCTGCCAAATACGATTCACAGTAGCATGTATTGTACCAATATGCGGCACAATACCAATGAATTAGCCCAGAATAAACGAGCTCCATGATGGAGACGAGTCTTCAAGAACATTATCCGGAATAGAGGCTGAAGCAATAACATCATCAAATAAATTAAAATCTTCTAAATAACTATAAAAACTAAAAGATGGTTAGAAATTTTAGAATCATTTTCAAGATCATCCTGATTTAACTTGTAGCCAATGTAACTTTAATTCATAAGTAAGGGAAACCATAATCGGCATAAGATTTTAAAAGCTTTTACTCCTTGCACCAAAGTTATCTAAACATAACATATTAATTAGTATAATATATTCTTAACTAGGTTCACCTCGTAAAATGGAATAATGGTGGAAATATCCATCTTACTGTAGAAGTATCAACAAGTGTATTATCAAAAAAAAGTATCAAGTGGAAGTAAATCACTCGAATAGTGTTATTGAAACTGTGAGAAACTCAAGTTAACAAACTCGCTAATATGATAGTGAATAGTAGTATGTTTCTTTCTGATAATATTCACAAGTTAACTTACAAAACTAATTTGTGTAAAAGTTTGAAAGATTCAACAAAAATAACAAAAATAGAACTATAAAGCTTCTGATAGGTTCCGAAGTAGTACATAATTTGTACAGTTTCTTCATCTTTGTAATTTTAACCATCATATTTTGTAAAAACTGTAAGAATATAGTTATTTTTAAAGTTTCGCTTTCCTAAATTTCAGAAAAAACTGATAAAATAAGATTCTCAATTAAGTAGAGTTACCATTTTTTTAATATGCCTGAAAGTGAAAAATTCTCTTTGTATAGTACTAAATAATTTTGCTGTTATGTAATTGACAAATAAGTAAGTTTTATCAATATTGTTACATGTGGTTTTTGGCATGTTGTAGTAAATTCCAATTATTTAGAAAACAATTTGGTTTTCTTTCAAATTTCTCAAGTATTTGTCTGAGATTGGATTAAGATATTTTTGAGATCAAATAGGTATCATCTAATCAAGGTAAGTAAGGTCTTTCAAGTATGAATAAATTTATTATTTTTTGTAAATAAGAAAAATGTATATATATATATATATATATAAAGACAAAAACTAAGAAAAGAAATACAAGAAAAAAGTGAGATTAAGATGTAAGAAGAAGAAGGAACATCTTAATTGCAATTTGAATTCCAAGTTAAAGCTAAGAGTCTCTGTCTCATTCCAACTATATAGCCATGTGATGTTGCAAACAACTTCACTTTTAATATTTAACAAAAAGTGGAGAAAGGCACTAAATTACAATTTGTGAAGTTCTAATTAGATAAGCTCTTTATATCAAAAATATAATTTTGAGGGATATAAAATAATTTGATGTTTACAACTAGTTTAAATAAATTTTAATGTTTATACTATTTTCACAAGCGTCATATTTGGAATACATGAAGATCCAAAACTGCATAGTCGATTTCACATTGAACAAATATGAAGTTTTTGTAAAAACATTTAAAATTTCATACAAGTTTTATGTGTCAAAAAAAAAAATTTCTAGATAAAAATGCATTATATTTATAATTTCTACTTGTAAAAAAAGAAATATTTTTTTTTCTATTTTAGATGAAGTTAGAATAGGCTTTTCTTATTATTTTTCTCATCAGAGTTCAACTTAAAGAAATTTTATAGATCACATAATAGTTTTTAGAATTTGGAGGAGTTTGAACCGTAGATAAGATGTTATCAATACAAAACCTAAAAAAATAGAATAGGTTTGGTTTGTTTTCGACAATTTTCCGGTCATTTATTATTTAAAACTTTTATCAATTAGTTTTCTTTAAATTCCAATAATATTTCTTAAGTATATACATTTCGGTAGTACCATTACGACATGCCTATTACCATTTTACAAAACAAAGAAAACATGCATATTAGGAGTGAGATAGAATATGATTTTCCAACTCAAAACCAATTGGTAATGAGTGGGGATGCTCATATCTTATATATATTAGAAAGGATTCTTTCCAATTTCCGATGTGGAATGTTATTCCATAATACACTCTCTCGAGATGATTGTTTTTTGGTCTATTAATATCGGTATGTTCGAGAATGGATATACGACACCAATTTTGGGCTTGACTTATCGATAATTGGACCAACTTTAAGTCAGATCGAATTGAACAATATGGATCGTGAGCTCTGATACCATATTAGAAATATGAACTTTCACCGTGAGATCATTTCCAAGTTTGGATGTGAATGTTATTCCAAATATGACCGAAAGAATATGACCAAACATAAGCTTAATTCTTGATGACCTTTTTTCTTTAAGAATTGGGCCTAACCATTCTAACGAAGAGGAGTAAAGCCCAACTATATCAGTTTCGGGCCCTAAATTTCCGTGACTACTGTTAGTTATACATTTGCAATTAAAAAGCTCTGTAACTAAATCGTGGCTGGTTATAAAATATTTTTCACTATTATGATACGTCCAACACTAATGTTTAGTATGGTCCCAAAATGGGATAAGTCCAAACACATACTATGCTGATTGTTGATGTTAAGTTCACGATAGAAACATCTAATAAGTTAATTTGGTCCTAAACCAGCTGGATCCTTTGTATGTTTCAACTAAGACAAATAACTAACTATGTTATGTCACATGCATTCGTTTCCAAACTAGTTTTGACGTGGCTAGATATCAAACAAAACAAAAGAGGACCAATAATATGTCCAATCATCTAAGTACGATATCTTTTTTGTATGAATAACGACAGAGACATATCACCAATTTTATCGGAAGTGTGGATGAGATGTGCTTCAATCTAGGGAAATTGGTTTAAAAAATATATTTTTGAATTTTGTAAATCTAAGGCATTTAAGGGTGTGTTTCAAACATCTTACAAGAACCTTTTTGGCTTAATTTTTCAGTTAAGTAAATTATAAGAACTACAACACTTACTTCACAAAAATATACATTAACACCCATAAAATTAAAAATAATATGCAATATAATTTCTATGCAAAATGTTGATGACTTTTTTTAGTAACATACATTAGGTTTTCAAACTTTTAATACTATAGATTTGAATTTTTTGTGAGGAGAATTTCAGTTCGATATATTATCTATTTTTAAAATCTTGATAGTAGTATTATCAGTTATGAATCCTTTAAAATACCTAATTGGATCTTTTTGTCAATTACTTTTGTATATTGGTTCGGATTAGGTATCATCCAATAATTGAACAAGTACCCAAAAATAATCAAAAATAAATTTCTTTAATAATATAATTTACATTTGTTTCTCCATTTTTTTTTTGGTTGACAAAAGGGGAGAAAATCCTCCCCAAAACTTATTCATTTAATCGAAAAAACATCAAGAAATACAAACCCTTCTAATTTAGTCTCATTACATCTATCCGCATCATCGACCAAAGAAAGTAAATCTATTAGAACAGAACTGAAAAAATGATAACCTATAAATAATTCAAACTCATAATTAGATTTATCTTTTTATTTAACAAAAAGGAAAGTGTTTTCTGAAATATATATATAAATCTATTAAAGTCTATATATTCTACTTCCTAATTTTTCTTAAGTCTGAAATATCGGAAATTCGAAATACCTATAATTGAATATTCATAAGTCTGCTCAAAACGTCTTTAAGTTAGACGTGGTCACCTTAATATAAGTTTATATTATTTACAAACTCAATAGAAATAAAGAAAAAAACTCTCCCAGTTTCTCTCTAATGGCTATAATGAGCTTACTTGAACTCTCAGTTTCTCTATTTCTTTTCTTCTTCCTCTTCACATATTTCTTAGTTACCAGAAAACCTCACCGTTCCTTTTTCACAAACTGGCCTTTCCTCGGAATGCTTCCTGGGTTAATCGTAGTGATCCCTCGTGTTTACGACTATCTAACCGAACTTCTAGAGGCCTCGAACTTAACTTATCCTTTCAAAGGTCCTTGTTTTGGTGGCATCGACATGTTGCTCACTATAGATCCTGCTAATATCCATCACATCATGAGCTCAAACTTTGTAAACTACCCGAAAGGAACTGAGTTCAAGAAGATCTTTGATGTTTTAGGAGATGGCATTTTCAATGCAGATTCTGAGTTATGGAAAGATCTAAGGAAGTCAGCTCAAAGCATGATGCACCATCAAGAGT
>OVBA01005345.1:0-20171 GCA_900406435.1 Lepidium aucheri
TCAATCTGTCACAAAGATAGGCTATGTTATCTAATGAGCTTGCAATCTAGCCAATAGGAGAAAATAGACTACAGGACAAAATAAAAACAGAATCTAACTATCCAAAACAGAGAATTGCATCAAAAACTGAGTAATAAAATGGCAATAGATGAAATCAAGGTTAATAGCATAGATCTAAAGGATAAGGAGGGTTTGATCAGCAGTAAACTCGCCGATCCGACCTCGCCGAGCTAAATAGAGTGATCCCTAGACCGGGACAAGCCTAGATCAACCCGTTGTCATGGTGAAGACCCCTAACTAATCCGGTTGATCCATTACGGCGCTAGCCACGATCATACCAAATCAGAAGCTTAAAGTTCAGCCCAATACATCTAATAGCTGACCTACATACTAGATCTCTCCTCGGTGGATTAAACATCACTCACATGGCACTTGGTCTCCGATTCCTTCGGCGCTAGCCTTAGGTCATGGCCCAAATCAGATCTCTCTTGATCAAGGAGAGATCAGCCTTAAGCCTAGCCATGTGAGAAGAGATCAAAGTTAGATCATGTTTGCACGGTGAGGGAATCGGTTGATTCACCTCCGATCTCTCTATCCTCGAGATCCACAAGGATCTACTCACTTCTCATGGCCCAAGAGTGAACGATCAGAGGAGATCTCATTTGCATAAACATAAAGAAAAATAAAGTAAAGAGCAGAAAGTAAAGATGAAGATCAATCTAAAATCATTCCATTCAAATCAAAGCATAAACATCAAAGTACCTTAATCAAAGCATAAATGAAAGCAACAACAAAATAAAGAGAACTTTTTTGGTTAAACAACATATAAAATGATAAGATAGTTATTAAGGGGTATTTATAGGGTTATTTCAATAACCTTAATAGTCAAACCAACCTAAGTCGGTCAACCAGATATCTTGCCCTCATAGTCCTTGCGCGAGCTTGGGGACCGAGGAGTGGTTCTGGTCTTTGCCCTCGGGGGTTGAGGCTGAGTGGATGGTCTGAGTATAATGGATTTGTCTTCCCTCGCAGCAGATAGGTTGAGGCTGGTGACTAAGGCATCTTCTTTTGAGCGTTCCGAGCAGCCCTCGCCCTGTGATCCACGAGGCAGCGCTCCGAGTTTGCATGACTTCTTTTGCCTAGCAGCCGATCCAATCATCCTTACCTCAATTTTTGGCTCCTTTTTGCCTGGTTTCCTAGAATAAACTCCAAACTCCAAATGCAAAGAAAGCAAAACTAACCTAAAAAGACCTAAGCAATCGGAAAATCTACTTAAACGGATGCAAAACTACCTAAAACAAGACTCTAAAACCATCAAAAATCACACACATCACTCGGCCCAGCTCCTCATGTTCGTGCCAATGGCAGCCCTTAGCAAGGCTGATACGGTATGGTTGACCACCTCCGTTTGTCCGTCTGTCTGTGGATGACATGATGTTGAGTACAGAAAATTGTCCTAAGTTTTCTGCATATTGTGCACCAGAAGTGGCTAAGGAGCTTGGGATCACAGTCCGATATGATACTCTGTGGAATACCATGAAGGCGTACAACTTCTTGGATAAACAAGGTCACGATCCGGGTTGCATCTGTGAACTTGTCAAAATGAATGAAATGCGCCATTTTGGAGAAACGGCCCACCACGACTAGAATCGTGTCCTTGTTTTGGTACCTAGGTAGTCCTAACACAAAATCTATAGAAAAATCTACCCACTAGGCGTTAGGGATAGGAAGTGGCATATATAAACTATGAGAATGTGACCTAGATTTAGCCGTTAGGCATGCGGTGCAACGCTTTTAATGTTGGGTGACGTCCCACTTCATGTGCGGTCAACAGAAATGCTCTTTGAGGAGGCTTAGCGTCTTCTTGGCTCTATGGTGTCCCATAAGTCCCCTACCATGAGCCTCAGTCACTAGTAGTCCTTGGATCGAGCCTTGAGGAATGCATAGCCGCTTTTCTTGAAAATAAACTCATCATGAATGTAGAAATCTCCGTACACATCTTGGCCGCAAGCTTCAAGAACCTCCTTAAAATCTGCATCATCAACATTTGAGTCTTAAGTGATTCAAACCCCCTTACCTTAGCCTCCATTGTAGGAATGTGTGTGTAACGTCTTGATAATGCGTCAGCCAACACGTTCTCTTTGCCCTTCTTGTACTTAATCAAGTACAGGAAAGTCTCAATGTATTCCAACCAGTAGTGTTCCTGTTCTTGAGGTTGGTTTTCCCCTCAAATGTTTCAACGTCTCGTTGTCCATATGTATCACGAACTCCTTGGCCAAGAGGAAATGTTGCCTAGTTTCCTAAGATATAACCAATGCATACAACTCCTTGTCGTATGTTGCGTAGTTAAGTGTGGCTCCGCTCAACTTCTCGCTCAAGTAGGCTAGGGGTTACCCACCTTGTCTAAGCACAATTCCGATTCCTATTTCTTAAGCATCACATTAAACCTCAAACGTTAGATCAAAATTTGGTAAGGATTATACTGGAGCTTGTGTTAGCCGATTCTTTTTTCTCTTGAAAGGTGGATTCTTGAGATGGTCCCCAACGGAATGCTACATCCTTCATGATGATTGTGGTTAGTGGGCGGCTATGTTATTGAAGTCCCGCACAAACCATCGATAGAAACTCTCTAGATCGTGAAAGATACGAACGTGTCTAATAGTGGTTGGAGGTGGCCAATCCTGAATGGCTTTGATCTTTTCTTGATCTACTCATAAGCCTGTAGAGCTGACGACAAAACCTAAAAATACTACTTCATTAGTGCAAAAGGTGCATTTCTTGAGATTGGTGTAAAGCTTTTCCTTGCGGAGTGTGCCCAAGACCATACAAGATGCTGAATGTGTTCGGATAGGGATCTACTATAAATAAGATATCATCAAACTACACCACTACAAATTTAGATATAAAGGAACGAAAAACATGGTTCATTAGCCTCATGAAGGTGCTTGGCGCATTGGTGAGGCCAAACCCCATGGTTAGCCATTCATATAACTTTTGCTTAGTCTTGAATGCGGTCTTCCACTCATTAACTTCCTTCAGTCTGACTTGGTGTTATCCGCTATTGAGGTCCATCTTAAACAAAATAGACGCTCCACTAAGCACATCTAACATGTCGTCCAGCCACGGAACTGGATGTTGGTTCTTGAGGTGATGTTGTTGATGGCCTGATAGTCTACACACATCCTCCACGCTCTGTCTTGCTTGGATATGAGCAGTATGGGTACAACACAAGGGCTAAGGCTCTCCCAGATATAGCCTTTATCCATCAGATCATGGACTTGCTTTTCTAACTCTTTTGTCTCCTCCGATTTCATGCGCTAAGCTGGCCGGTTGGGTAAAGGCACTCGGGATACTATGTCGATTTGATTCTCTTTTCCGCGGATTGGTGATAAGCCATCCAGAATCTCTTCACAGGAAATAAATCCTGCTAGTGATCAATCACTATCCTCACCTCTTCCGATAGTTCTAACTTTTTGGTCCCTAAAACTAGACATTCCTTGAAAACCATAAGCAGTACCGGCTCGTGACAAGCAATAGCCTTAGAAACCGTATGTGTAGTAACATAGAAATTAGAACCTCAGATTCTTTGGATTAAATCTTCCCGACCGTGTGGCTATAAGTGGAGCCAACATGTACGTCTTCTTATCATGGGTGAATCATGGGTGAATGAGTACAAATTGATGCGCCCACGGTGTATTGCTTCTCGGTCAAAATGCCATAGGCGACCTAGCAGATTATGTCCCATTTGCATGGGCACAACATTGCACACAACTTTATCATGATACCACCCAATGGTAAGGGAAACCGTGACTTGCTTGGACACTTTTACCTCAAACTTGTGATAGAGCCAATATAGCTTATATCGATGCGAGTGTTCGGTTGTTGCAGGACCCAGCTTCTCAACCATATATCTGCTAGCCACATTTGTACAAGATCCACCATCAATTATGAGGCTACACACCTTCGAGTTGACAGTACAAGAGGTGTGGAAGATGTTTTCCTGCTGAATGAGATCTTCTTGGTCAATGATGGTACATAGAATCCTCCTAACAACAAAGCTTTCATCATAGTCCGCATTCTCGATCTTATCCTCTGACTCCTCTGGTTCCTCTTCGGCCTCATCTTGGGTCTCATATTCCCCGTCATTTTTAAGTAACATTGTCCACTTGTTTGGGCAATCGCGTTCCATGTGCCCACAGCCTTCGCACCTGAAAAAATAACATCTCGAGTGTATGAAGAATCAGAAGGCTTTGTTACCTCAATTGGTTTGGATGGTTCAACGGTGGCTTTCTTAAACCGCGATTCAACTTTGAATTTCTCGACTGGAACTTCTATGGGGTTTGGTGTGGTCTATGCGGTATTTGATCGTACAACAAACTTCTTCTTAATGTGTTGCTCCGCTTGGATCGCTAAATAAAGCACTTCTTGTAGCATATTGTAAGGATGTCTTTCCACCTTAGCAGCAATTCGTTCTTGAAGTCTGTCTATGAATTGAACCATTAAAGACTCCTCGACACTTCTACCTCCAATTGGTTCTTCAACAACTCAAACTCGTCAAAGTACTCTTCAACGGTCTTTCAGCCTTGGGTTAGCTGTCGAAATCACCGTTGAAGGTCATGGTGGAAATATGACGGCACATAGCGTTTATGCATAATGGATTTCATGTCCTCCCAATGCAGCAAAAGACACCATTTTCTGGCCAGGATAGTCATAAGATTCAAAAATGTGGTCTAACCTTTGTTCCTTATCAAGGTAAGCTTCCGGTTGACTTGTACGATGAAGGTGGGTGCGGTCATTTTGGGGTCTGCGTGTCGCACGAAATCAGTCTAGTCGCCTCGGCGGTTTGGTTGTCGTGTGATCCCATGGCAGTAGCCAAAATTGGCAGGGTATGCAATTGGCTCATCGGAGTAATATTCTTCCTCCTCTTCCTCATATGTTCTTCGCCCGCGAGTCGCATTTCGACGAGGTGGTGACGGTCGGGTCTGGTTCCCTCGTTTATGTTGTGGTAAGTGGCACATCTTCTCGTACAGATGGTACATCCGATTCGTGCATTCTGTGAGTTTGGGACAATACTTCTTCGTCCGTAGGGACAGCGTGGGCGTCAGTCCGAGTGTCCATCGGATTTGGTCTAGCATTCCCGGCCCATGCATCCAATGGTCCTCGCTCCAACTAGTCCAAGCGTTCATCTATCTGAGTGAGCTGAGCTTGAAGCCTCACAATGGTGTTGGTAATATCACGAATGGATCCGCGACATCGTCTTGGTTATATCCCATTGCCCCTCGCACAAACGAAAACAACAAAAGTTCTCTAAGGTTTAGATATCCTTGGAAGAAAATAAAGAATCCAACTAAGTAGTTCTCGGTCCCAATCAATCAAGGAATTGGTTTAAATGGGTAAGAGTCAACTTATACAATTTAAATCCATCACTGATCAACCAAGTGAAATAAAGGAATCATATTATTTGATTTTTAAAGCATTATCACACTGATCGTCAATCACAGATACTAATAAAATGAAATCGAAATGCAATGAATAGAACGTGGAGAATAGTGCAAAGAAAGAAACAAGATTTCGGTCAAGGCAACAATTCAAAATGAGCAGCAAATCATATTAGGGAAATAAGACCTATTCAAGAATCAAAAGAAATTGATCGGATCAAACTATCAAACAATGAGAAGAACACTAAGAACAATAAGAACACAAACAACAATAAGAACAATCAGACACAAACTCACCTATGGATTAACTTTTTATGGCTCTTCTTTTTATGATAATGAGATTAACAAACTAAATATCACATGAATTCTATAGATCTAGAGATTGGTGGCTCCTAGAACTACACATTTCAAACAAAATCAAGTGACAAACGAAATGACGATGAATGGAAAAAACAAAAAAAAAGTAAGAGATGAACAGTTCAGCAGACTACCAAAAATCTTTCGGCATGATAAGTCCCTCGCTAGTAGGAGGTTGGGCGGCGGTTTCATGAACCCGATCTTGGCGAATCCGGGTTGATGAATCCGATAGCAATGAAAATGTGTGAACAAGTACCACAATGAATGGTGATGAATCTATTGATAAACTCAATCCGTTCAAGACTTGGAATCCTCACAAGTCTCGAACTCGTCTCTCAAACTGAATCCTCAAGTGTGAGCGGCGGCGGCTAAGGTTTCTCTCTAGAGAAAAAGGTTCATTCTTTATTGATATGCAAAAGTAAGTACAAAACACCGTAGATAGAACCTTATAAATAGTTCGTCGGCTAGGGGGCTTCTAGGGCAATTCAAAGACTCTAAGCAAGGTAGAAACAACTAAGAAAGGAAATGAGTGGCGCAACCCTCTAACAAAACGAAACGTTTCAAGCAACAAATAAAAGACGCAAACCGGTCCAAATAGATGAGTATACTAACAACATGGTTCGGTAACTATACTTTCTATTTGGACCAATGAACCTGAACTTAAAAATCTAACTTAAGGTTGGGAATCGTTGGTGGTTCCTGCAAACACGTTAGTTGAAAAACACATACGTACCTGACCTTTACCAGCAAGTGCGGAATGGCTTCCACGGTATAGTCCATAGTCGAAGCTTCTGGTCTTGCGTGAACCTCCTTCAAGTAAGTTTGCATGCTGATATTTGCTAGTTCTAAATCAGCTATTGGTTCTACTAGGCTGAGTAGATTTCTAAAGCCTTCAATGAACTTGTCCTGTACGGCTTTGCTCTTGCCTCGTGTGTCTGGTACTAGTTGAATAGCTTCCAACATAAGGGTGTCATGGTCGATGGCCTCATCACATTGTGTCCCACTTACCTCGGAGGAGAGGTTCGGCAGAACCAGAGTGCGTTCCAGCCCGTCCAGGTAGCTGCATCAGCCATGACCCTCCACGTTGGGACGAGGTTCTTGTTGCGGCCGAGACTGGTCGAGCATCGATTCATTTGGCTAATAGTAGGTTTAAAAGAGAAGGATGCTCTCTTCTATCATAAAGTACAAGGATATGTACAAGGATCTCTCAAAAAAATGAGCTTTAGTAGAATACTAATGTAAAACTCAATGGATGCATACAAAAACAGAATCTCATCTAGCTAAGTAGATAATCAAGTTTCACCCTTCCTATTTCTATCCCCAAAAGTTTTCCTAAATCTACCCATTCTCATATGGGTTTTTTCCTTTTTTCTTGCACAATCGTTGGATTAAATTTTTCACTTTCTTTCGCTCGATCTTATTCTAAAGCGAGGGGTTTTAAGTACTTATTGAGTCTAACATGTTCGGTTATCTTTTCAGTTGTGGCTTTACTTATTATTATTTCTTTTGCTTTTTTCTCCTATGATGCTTAAAACCACTTTATCATTTGCATTTTGCTAAAACCTTACCATATCACTTTATCTTTTTCTTGTACCCTTTCTATCTGAAGAATCCCTATGACCGTTTCTTTTTTTCAGTATTTTCCCATTTATTCTATTCAGCACAAAATAATGATCCCATACCCGAATTTTAGTTTCCTACCCAGTCATATCTACCTTAAAAAGCGTGTGCTATAACTACATGAAACACCATTTTTGTCTGTTCAGACCTAACACTTTCTACCAAGCTCATCTCTAAAGAAGGCCTTACACACATACAACAATTAACATGGCTTGAATGGAAGCTAAATTAAGAGTAGGGAACTTTTCCGATTGTGGGAAACCGCTACTTGGATCAATAAGTGTGGCACAGAGGGAATAGAAGACCCAAGTATCTACATGTACCCATGAGTTAAAATTCAATGCATAACATGATAGTTACAAGTCAAAGTTAGGTTCTTCGTAAGTAAGGAATGACTTCCAATTAAAGAAAGGAGCTAAGGAATGGATAACAAAGCGAAAGTTCAAAACATAGATCGGCCTTACACTTCAAGCAAACCCAGAAGCAACTATAAAGTAAATCAGGAAGCTATTAAGGTTGTGTAGTCATCAATGTTACCTATGTAGATAATATGCAGTCCTAGATGCTCCTAGATAAATTTATAATGTATATGCAACTCCATGCTATGTTTTTGTATTCTTTTTGAAAATAAGTTCATGCGAGATGCATTGCAAAATATGCACAATGCAACATTCAATGAATTAAAACAAAACAACAAAAAAAACCAATGTCAAATACTGCCTTTTCCCCTAGAATTACTTGTTGTCATAGTCCCGGTGAGAACATAATCCAAGAGAAATGGCCACCACAAAAGGCAAAACAAGACAAATAGAAAAAACTACTAAAATATTTACAAAGGTGGTGAATTTGATACCTAGCATAGGGAGAGAATGCTCTTTGGAAAAGAGCATCGTCCAGCATCTACAATCATCATTGTAATCGCGTTTGAGTAGTTCCTGCTCATCAGATTCATGTCCCAGTGAGTCGCTCATTTGGTTGAAGTTCCAAAGGGAGTTAACTGGTGGTTCAGATCTGGTTTACTTGGCCTCATCCTCAGGTCCTTCAAAGCAAATGTTGAGGACATGTTTGAGGGACTGGAAGATCATCTCTTTCCTTGCTAACCAAAGTGATGGTGTAACCTTGTTGATGATTAAAGGTCTTGACCAATCTGATTTGGGCTTTGTTGGGAAGAGAGTTGATTGACCTTGGCAAAAGGCTAGGGACACTTGATGTTTATCACCATGTACTCAATTACTCCATCCAAAAATCAATTAGGTTACAAGATTATATCAGGTCCAAGATCCAATTTAGGTAGCTTGCATAACCCTTTGAGAGGTGGTTGTGCAGTTTCGTTGCAAGCAAACAGAGATTCAAGGCATTTCCATATACAACCTCTGCATTCGTTGAGGTTCTTCTATAGTAATCACTACCCTTACCAACCTTGACTAATATAACCTGAGGGAGCTTAGGAGGTTTAATGTCCAGTTGATTCAATCTCTCAATTGAGAAGCTTTGTCCTTCAAAACTTGGCCTTCTCTTTTCCTCATTGATATCAAACTTCATTTCGAGGTCTTTCACAAGATTCAATTCAATTGTTCCACTTTTCACATCAATTACCGCCTCAGCTGAGACTAAAAATGGTCTACCAAGGAGTAGTAGATCATGTGGTTCTTCATCCATATCAAGTACCACAAAGTTTATGGGCACTTCCACACTACCATTATTAATAGGCAAACTATGACACCCTAACCCGACTTTCTCGCAACCGGGTGCCAAAATACTCCTTATCAAACATTCTAGGTTAATAACCATTTGACTCGGTCTTTATCACCAACACCTATAAGAGGTTCCAAACCACAATTCACAGATATATATATAGGTCATATTTGGTTAAGTTCGACCATGGGCAAGTCGAACACTTAGTCAGATTACGTTCTAGTTCTGTACTTAGTCAAAATTTGGTCATTAGTTCACATCAGGTGGCCCAACTATCTATCCAGCAACTTAACCATTTTGTTCTAACAATTGTATGCAGCATGATCATATCGAGTCATAGTTACATGTACCTTAGTAAATTTGGTCTCTCCGTACCTGTGATTAACCCAGTCGCATGTTCTGTCCATCCCACATTATGTTCTGACTCTATCCAGTTTGTTGTACAGACCACTCCACCTTCTGTGGTACCACTCAATCCATCAGTTTGCCTGTCAATCAAAACCCAACCATGTTGTACCTCAGACTGATCTGTCTGCACGCAGACCATGTCAACCATCCCAAACCTTTCCATACCGAAGAACTATTTCCCATCCGTCAGACACTCTTTCTTGTCAGACTTCCCGAACATCTCACCAGATCCTAATCACGTTCATCTATTCAGAACACATTCAATTCTTCCGAGACCCATGTCCGTTCAACCCTTCCTTGACAGTCTCATGGCCCGAGTATAACATTATTTGTCTCGACCATCCTTTGCAACATCACGAACCAAATCTATACGGTACCATTCTAATCCCGACACGTTTCCTTGCCTACTCGTTTGTCCTCCACCATCTTCCCTTATTACTCAGTCACAGAGCCAACCACCCCATAAAGTGACCAAGTAATAAAGAGAGATAGCTCGGCTGCTCCAAGACCATCGGTGATTGGATTCCACCATGATCACCCATCTAGTCAATAACACCAGTCATCAGTCAGTAACACCAGTCATCAGTGAATCTACATCAGTCTGTATTGCCTCTTCCTTGTCCCAACTTGTAGATCCATTCATCCTACAATGTACCGCATCATCCAATTACCCTATTTCTTTGTTCCAAACTCTCAGATCCATCTATTCACGTCATGATTCACCCTTTATTAACCCTAACCTTTTGATCACACCAATCTTCAACCCAATTCACGGTCCAATCATCCTTGATCAGAATTTAATCATTCATGATCACGACTCAGTAATCCTTGCTCACGTTTCATGCAACTTTGGTTACACTTTCATCATCAATCGAACCACACCTAAATTTCCCTCGTTCACGACAAATTTCATGGTCAACCTTCCATGAATCAGAACCAAAACCCTTCAATCGCAGTCACAGGCTACTCAGAAACCCATGAAACACATCATATCCTAATCACTCCATAGCCATCAAACCCCATCCTTCTTCCCTTAGGAAGATTTTGTGTGCCTTTCTTTTGGTCTCTCTCTTTCGTTTTCCTACTTCTCTTGTGTTTGTCTCCCCTGTTCGTCCATACCCTTAACGGCGGCCACAAACCCTTATATTTATAGGGTTCCTCATGAAATCCTAGTCACAAGAAACCCTAACCTATTCCAAGCTAAACCGGTCGGACCAATCACTTAAATTTAATTGGGTCCCATACCGCAGTACAATCAGTCCGTACCAAGACTCGGCCAAAGCTGTCCAGTCTTCGACCAACACTGTCTAGACACCAACCAAACATGTCTAAATCCCGATCAGACCTGTCTGAATCTTGACCAAACATGTCCGAATATCGACCTTGTCTGAACACTATCCAGTATGTCCTAATTATTCTACATCCTTGTCCGACCCATGACCAGTCCAGTCCATATGTCATGTTGATCCGGATCAGACCTACTTATCTGGTTCCGACCTGCCTATCTGAATCCCACCTTCTTGTCTGAATCAGACAGCTCTTATCCAGTCCGACATCCTTGTCTGAATCCGACAGTCTTGTCCTAAAACTTCCGAATTTCACGGACCATGTCTGAAACCCACATGTATAACTCATTTCCCACGTAAGTTCAGATCCCCTTAGCTATTTTTCACTTTTCGCTCATGCCATCTCGGCCTTTTCCAAAGTCCTATCTAGATACACCTGTCCGTTCTGCAGGACGCGGGTGTTAGAAGTCTCCCTCACTTAAAATGAATTCGTCCTCGAATTCAAAGGTTAACAAAACTTGTGATATTCCTTAGCCTTTCTCTGAGAACTTCTAGTATTTCACTTAACTCAGATATTACTTCCTATATTACTTCCCATGATCACTTATGATCCTTACCGGAATTCACCTTGGCAACCCACGGTTCCAAGATGTTCACACAGGCACGCCATAGCAAACCCATCGTGTTCCCATAAATGCAACATACCACATCTTTATAAGCTTCCTCAGCTGTCACAGATGCTAACTCAGACACATTTTGGGAATCATCAAGATCCCAAAGACGCATAGAAAACTATCATGCCTTGACGGACTTAATCTGCCCAAAGACATCAATACAGTATCATATCATACTCAATACACGTTGCGGTCATATCCATGGTAAGTTCATTTTGGCCCAACAGTAATCATCCATAATAATCAGTAATGTCTTGACAAACTATGTCTGCCCAAGACCAGTCAGTAACACTTTGACAGAAGCACTCTGCCCAAAGTCAGGCATGCCTTGGCATGCCCCTTAGTACCCAAGAACTCCATCAGATTGGCCTCAAAATTTGATGATACACCACGCCCGTGCTTAAGTCTAATACCTTTCCATCACATCCGGTAAAACATACCTTTTAGTTCCTTATACAATTTTCACTTTCCCTTCACATTTCCAGAAGACCAGTTTTTGCCTTAGCACTTAACATCTTTCCAGAGAATTTTCAACTGTACGTTCTGACCTTCAAGTCCACTATTTCCAGATACGTCAGAACACCATCAGACACCGTTACCTCTCCTAATTTCTGTGAAGTCTCCATACTTCACTCGTTTCAGTAATCCTCTTTTTCTAAGTCATTCTCTCAAGAACCTCTCAGTAATTTCCCTAAACTTATAATTCACTTCCTGGACAAATCTTGTCCTTGTCTGAATATTTTCCAAACGAATTCCAGTCCTTTCCAATTTCCCTTTCCAATAATCTAGTAACTTAGCTAGTTTCCTGTCCTAATTTCTCATTTCGGTAATCCAGTGCCTTAGCATATTTGAGGATTCTTCCTCAGGAACATTTTGTGTGATCGTCAAGATCCATACTCTGAACAAGTCCAATCAGTCCAGTGAAATTTAGGTCATTACCCATCCGAGCTTACATGCTTTCGCATCAGTCTTTTTGGACAATCCCCAGTCATCTCGTCCATACTATCACATCAGTCAGTATACGCACCAAAATCATCCTTACACGTCCAGTGTACACCTTTTTCACAGACCTTGCTTGCACAGCGGCAGCAACCAACTTTCTTGATACATCTACACACCCGTTTATACGCCTTCATCTGAATCCACTTCTGGACTACACTTCTTGTACAGTCTGGACTCGCTTATTATGTCCCATCACCATTACTCATATCTGTCTTTCCTTACCCTTTTCATGTGCTAGAACTCGGAAGTCATCATTAGACTCCCCCACATAGTCATTTCCATGATTTTCATACTTAGCCATTTTGACAGACTTTGTGAACTCAATGCTCTCTGAATTCACGTCCTTAGTCGAATCCATCCAATGACTTCATTGTTTCCACACTTAGTCATTTTCAATGACTACCCAGACTCATCCAATTCCACGAACTAGTTATCCTTAGTCCTTCTTACATTTCATCCTTAGCCATATCCAGACCATTCTTCAATTGTTTCTGTACTTGTCATTGACAATGACTTTTAGTTTGCAGCCCAGTTCAATGTCTCCACGTTCTTTTCCATATTTGCTGACTAGACCTCTTTAGTCATGTCCAATATCTTTCTGTCCTTACTCAATTCCATGGACTTCTTGTACTTAGCTGTTTCCACAGACTTCCTATTCTCAGTGCTTCCCGAATCCACATATTTACATATATCCAGACAATGACTTGAGTTCTTTCCATACTTAGTCATTTTTAGTGACTTTGGATTCTCAGTAGCATTCGTTGACACAACATCCTTTTGCCACATCTAATGACTTTCCACTAAATTCACTTAACAGTTCATGCCATGATCTAACTTAGTTTCCTTACCAAGTAAGATCAAATTATGTCCGCATCAAGCTCATCGATCTATTAAGCATTTACCATCTTACTTTACATTTTTATGTACTAAACCATTTCATGCACTCCCAACACGCACCAGACCTTGTCCTAGAACCATCATTGCCCTAGAACCAATCGCCCCTAGAGCTAACCTGCCTCTGATACCAAAATATGACATCCTAACCCGACTTTCCTGTGGCCGGATGCCAAAATACTCCTTACCTAACGCTCTACCTTAATAATCCTTTGACTCGGTCTTTATCACCAACACTTATAAGAGGTTCTAAACCACAATTCACAGATATATAGAGATCAATTAACTGGAATTCACAATGGATTTGATCAATAAAAACGGTGTGGAGGGGAAGATCAGTTTATGATATAGTTCAAGAAAAAGTCGTCTCATTTCCTTACTTCTTCTTTCTAATTCATTCACTTCAAGGCTGGTTCTGAACGCCGCGTAACATCATCTTCAACCAACCTCCACCGTACGTACCTTTNTCAGGAATGAAGCAGATAGGTCTCTCAGTCGAAGAAAGGTAGCCGTATTGGGTCTGAGGTTGCTTGATTTTCTTTCCTTCTACGGTTAAGTTCGATCATGGGCAAGCCAAACACTTACTCAGATTACATTCCAGTTCCATACTTAGTCAAAATTTGGTCATTAGTTCACATTAGGCGGGTCAAATATCTATCCAGCAACTTTACCATTTCGTTCTAACAATTGTAAGCAACAAGATCATAACGAGTCATAGTTACACGTACCTTAGCACATCTGGTCTATCCGTACCTGTGATTAACCCAGTCGCATGTTCTGTCCATCCCACAATATGTTCTGGCTTGATCTAGTCCGTTGTACAGACAACTTCTCAGGCTGTTCCACCTTTTGTGATACCGCTCAGTCCATCAGTCTGTCTGTCAATCCAAACCCAACCATGTTGTACCTCAGACTGATTCGTCTGCACGCAGACCACGTCAACCATCATGAACCCCTCCATACCGAAGAACTATTTTCCTATCCGTCGGACACTCTTCACTGTCAGACTTCCCAAACATCTCACCAGATCCTACTCATGTTCATCTATTCTAAACACATTTCAAGTCTTCCAAGACCCATGTCCGATCAACCCTTTTGTGACAGTCTCATGGCCCGAGTTTACCATTCTCTGTCTCGACCATCCTTTGCAACATCACGAACCAGATTGATATGGTACCATTCCAATCCGGACATCTTTCCTTGCCTACTTGTTTGCCCAACCACCCCATAAAGTGACCAAGTAATAAAGATAGATGGCTTGGCTGCTTCAAGACCATCAGTGATTGGATTCCACCACAATCACCCATCCAGTCATAACACCAGTCATCAGTCAGTAATACCAGTCATCTGTGAATCTACATCAGTCCATATTACCTCTGCCTCGTCCTAACTTGCGGATCCATTCATCCTACAGTGTACCACATAATCCAATTACCCAGTTTCCTCGTTCCAAACTCTCAAATCCGTCTGCTCATGTCATGATTCACCCTTTATCAACCATAACCTTTTGATCGCACCAATTTTCAACCCGATTCACGGTCCAACCATCCTTGATCAGAATTCAATCATTCATGATCACGACTTAGTAATCCTTGCTAACATTTCATGCAGCTTTGGTCATAGTTTCATCATCAATCGATTGACACCTAGATTTCCCTCAATTGCGACTAAATTCATTGTCAACCTTCCATGAATTAGAACCAAAACCCTTCAATCACAGTCACAGACTACTCAAAAATCCACAGAATACCCAGATCATGATCAGTCCATAGCCATTGAAACCCATCATTCTTCCTATAGGAAGATTTTGTGTGCCTTTCTCACCGTCTCCCTCTTTTGTTTTCCTTCTTCTCTTGTGCTCATCTCTTCTGTTTTTCCATGCCCTTGACAACAGCCACAAACCCTTATGTTTATAGGGTTCCTCATGAAACTCTAGTCACAAGAAACCCTAACCGATTCCAAGCCAAACTGGTCAGAACAATCACTTAAGTTGAACCGGATCCCATACCACGATACAGTCAGTCCGTACCAAGACTCGGCCAGACTTGCCGAGTCTTCGACCAACACTATCCAGACACCGACCAAACATGTCTGAATCCCGACCAGACCTATCCAAATCTCAACCAAACATGTTCGAACATTGACCTTATCTGAACACTATCCACTCTATCCTGATTATTCTGCATCCTCGTCCGACGCATGACCAATCCGGTCCATATGTCGTATTAGTCCAGATCAAACCCACTTGTCTGAATCCGACCAGCCTATCTGAATCTGACCATCTTGTCTGAATCATACAGCCCTTATCCAGTCTGACATCCTTGTAAGAATCCGATAGTCTTGTCCTAAAACCCACGCTTTTGTTCGAATTTCACGGACCATGTCTGAAACCAACAGACATAACTCATTTCCCACATACTTTAAGATCTCCTTAGCTATTTTTCACCTTTCGGTCATGCCATCTTTGCATTTTCCATAGTCCTATCCAGATACACCCATCGGTTCAACGGGACGCGGGTGTTACACAGATCCTCCAGCAAAGCATATGAAGATCGAATGAACTTGTTTAGCTAGGATCAAGGCGAGCATGCAAGACTTGTAGTTTTTGAACCCTAGCCTCTTAGCTACAATGAGTGGCATCACGCTTATTGAAGCTCCAAGATCACAAAGACATTTTCTGAAAGTTAAGTGACTCAATTAGCATGGTAAAGTGAATTTCCCATGGTCCTCTAGCTTTTCCTGCTCTACTCTCCTCTATGTAATGGAATTGTACTCATGGGTCTCTAGTTCTATAGCCTCTACTTCTTCGCTCAGGATTTATTGATAAGGACGTATAATGTGTGAAGGCGTCCAAGTTAGGTAACTTCAGCTCAATCTCCTTAATCTGCTTGTCATAGAGACCTTTGTATTTCTCAGTTAATTTCTTCTCGAACTGTCCAGGAAAAGGTAATTGAGGCTTGTATGGAGGGGGAATGAAGCATGGCTCTTTTTCTTTAGAAACAACAGGTTTTTGGTGGTGGAGGAGACCCAACTCGGCCTTGCATGTCGAGTGGGACATCAAGCTGAATATCAAAAGTAGTGTTTTGAGGTTTTCAGTGTTTTGGCAATCCTCCCCCTCTAGAAGTTCACTGTCCCCAATGATTTTGTCCTTTCATGCTGGTGTAGATAGCTTACTTCCACTCCTTAAAGTGATAGAGTGTTCAGTGTATTTTTTGGAATTTATGTATTTTCCTGGTAGTTGCCCAGTAGTTTTCACGGATGATGATGCTTGCTAACTTTCCAAATACTTCAGCCTTGCGTTCAAAGACTCAAATTTGCAGTTGAAGTCATTGTGAGATGCATTAATCTTCTTGTGGACCTCATCAAACTTCTTTGTCAACTCATTAGCAGTAGAGGTCTAACCCTTGAGAATCCGTTGTAGCATATCTATTACCTCTAGAGCTTGTTGAGCTTGTGGCTAAGGTTGTGCTTCATACCCTGGTGGAACAGTTGGAGCCAGTTGGAAGTTGTTTTGATAGTGCTGCTTGGGCACATAGGCCATGCGTTGCACTTGTTGAGGTTGGGATAGATGGACTTGGTCTTGTGGGTTAACAATGTTGGTGCTTCTATAAGAGAGGTCGAGATTCTGCTTGTTGTTGTTGTATTGCTTGTAACCTCTCTGATTCTGCACAAAACTGACCTCTTCTACTTGATCATCTTCTCATTCCTCAACTTGTTTATCCTCACACACTAAGTTCACTTGTTTCTGATTTACCAAGAGTAGCTTGTCCAATTTCTCATTTAAAGAATTAATCTCCTTCCTACTCACCAAATCTGAATCAGCTAAGCCCCTCACACTTCTTTTATAGTCCTCTCCATATTGTCCATCAGCTTGTGCAAGATTCTCCACTAATTCGCAATCATCATCAACATCCTTGTTCAAGAGCACTATAACAGAAGTGTGAGGGGCTTAGCTGATTTAGATTTGGTGAGTAGGAAGGAGATTAATTCTTTAAATGAGAAATTGGACAAGCTATTCTTGGTAAATCAGAAACAAGTGAACTTAGTATGTGAGGATAAACAAGTTGAGGAACGAGAGAATGATCAAGTAGAAGAGGTCAGTTTTGTGCAGAATCAGGGAGGTTACAAGCAATACAACAAAAAGCAGAATCTCAACCTCTCTTATAGAAGCACCAACATTGCTAACCCACAAGACCAAGTCCATCTATCCCAACCTCAACAAGTGCAACACATGGCCTATGTGCCCAAGCAGCACTATCAAAACAACTTCCAACTGGCTTCAACTGTTCCACCAGGGTATGAAGCACAAGCTTAGCCACAAGCTCAACAAGCTCCAGAGGTAATAGATTTGCTACAACGGATTCTCAAGGGTTAGACCTCTACTGCGACTGAGTTGACAAAGAAGTTTGATGAGTTCCACAAGAAGATCAATGCATCTCACAATGACTTCAACTCCAAATTTGAGTCTTTGAACGCAAGACTGAAGTATTTGGAAAGTTAGCAAGCATCATCATCCGTGAAGACTACTGGGCAACTACCATGAAAATCCATACATAATTCCAAAAAATACACTGAACACTCTATCACTTTAAGGAGTGGAAGTAAGCTATCTACACCAGCATGAAAGGACAAAATCATTGGGACAGTGAACTTCCAGAGGGGGAGGATTGCCAAAACACTGAAAACCTCAAAACACTACTTTTTATATTCAGCTTGATGTCCCACTCGACATGCAAGGCCGAGTTGGGTCTCCTCCACCACCAAAACCTGCTGTTTCCATCATCAACATCATCAACATCCTTGAACTCCGATCTCTTCTCACATCGCTAAGTTTAATGCTGATCTCTCTTTGATCAAGAGAGATCTGATTTGGACTGTGACCTAAGGCAAGCGCTGATGGGAGCGGAGACCAAGTGTCGTGTGAGTGATGGCTTGATCCACCAAAGAGAGATCTAGTATGTGGGCCGGCTGTTAGACGAGTTGGGCTTAGCTTAATCCTACCGATTTGGTATGACCGCGGCTAGCGCTGTAATGGATCATCCAATCCGGTTAGGGGTCTTAACCATGAGAACAAGCCGATCTAGCCTTGTCCCGGTTTAGGTATTTCTCAAAAGAGTTCGGCGAGTTGGGGTCGGCGAGTTTATCGATGATCAACCTCTCTATCCTTTTGATCCTTGCTTTTAATTTGATTTTCGTCTTATTGCAATAGTTGTGCACTGTTTTTAGGTTGTTTCTCTTTTCTAATCACTTTCATTCTGTTTTTATTTTGTCTTTTAGTGCAATTTGTCCTTTTCACTAGGTTGCTAGCTCACCTTAATGTCATAGCCTATCATAGTGACAGAATGGTAGGTTGCTTGAACTAAGATCTAGTAGTAGATAGGTTGCTTACAAGCATCTTTGAGTATTTGGTTCGATAATCCCATTTACTTACTCCACCATACTTAATGATTTGATCTAAGGACCAAAAAACACTTTTATCAAATTGGCACCGTTGCCAAATCGGATTTGCTTGTTCCAATCTATAGTTTACTTGTTTTAGGATCAGGCTTTGTGTTATTGCTATTATCACTTGTCTATGCTTCTTCCAGCATGGATCTATAAGGACCAAGGTTCCATCTTATTGACAAGTCGTTGTTTCTATCCTTGCAGGCCTCGCAGGTAACCCTCGCCATCAGGCACCGAGGACAGAGACAGAATTGGTACCCTTGCATTAACTCCCCGAGTTAAGCGAGTAGTCATTGCGAGTTAGTCGGTTGATGCACACACGATCGAAAGGTTCTCACCACCTTCCACCACCCATCAACGATATCAACCTTCTCACTCGTGAGATCATATGAGAGCGTACCAGAATGTAGCAATAGCAGCTAGATTTGGACAACACTACGCCGCGAACAACGACGAATGGAACACCTCCGTTGGTGAATGAGGCCTCCTTCTAGGCGCGAGCACAAAATCCAGCACACCGCCCTCACTGTATTGGTGCGAGTGATGCCCCGAGTACACGCACGATACAGAATAGGATCCAACCTCCAGTGATCTAGAACAATAACTTTAAGATAAAGAGCAGACTGATCTCAATGGTCTAGAACAAAAAGTTCCATGGCCTACCCTCGGAGGACCCCCTCAATAATCTTGACGAGTTTGAGAGATTATGCACGCTCACTCGCATCAATGGAGTGAGTGGAGATGCGCTGAAGCTTAGGCTCTTTCCCATCTCTCTTGGGGACAGAGCGCATCAGTTGGAAAAACACCTTCCCACCAGATCCATCACAACTTGGCCGGAGTGCAAACACATGTTCCTCACCATGTTTTTCTCCAACTCACGGACGGCAAAACTACAAAACAATATATCCAACTTTTTCTAGCAGAGCACCGAGTCACTAGCCGAGGCATGGGACAAATATAACACATATCAAGCTCAATGCCCACATCACGGTTTACAGGAGGACACTATTCTCAGCAACTTCTACTGAGGAGTCCACCCGAGGATACGGATGTTATAGGATACTGCAAGCCACGGGAGCTTTCTACAGCAGGAGATCAACGAGGGTAGAGCGTTAATAGAGAACCTCACTCTAGCTGATGGACAATACGGCGGGGAGTATGACTGAGCTGTCAGGGGAAATTTAGATTCAGATACTTCGACACGAAAGGAGCTGAAGCAACTTCATGAGAAGCTAGATAAATTTCTCATGGTCCACACCAAACAAGTCAACCTTGTGGAGGAGGAGTACTGAGGCTTCGTCTTTGATAAAGCGGTTTTTATGCCTAGATCTATCAAATCATTGAGGTAAGTG
>OVBA01005346.1:216-20167 GCA_900406435.1 Lepidium aucheri
GGAGCAACTTGGGAAGATGCGTAAACTCGTAGCGTTTTATGTTTGTGTAAGCCAACTTCGGAAAAGCCAAAAGGGCACATAAAAAAAGAAAAAAAAAGAAAAGAAAGAATGAATAATCGGGCAGCAAAATTTTAATGAGAGGGAATCATTTAAGTTGAAAAATAATCATGCTAAGCATAGGGAAGTCGAAACATGTACTTCTTGATCTCTAGTCTCTTTTGAGGACCGCACCAAAAAGAAATAAGGAATTAGACTTGCAGCTTCAGAGACCAGCTCAGATGATAGGAATCCATAGGTTATATGCTATGTTTAAGGATGATTACATTGCGATTTCCACAATGATAGAGCCCATATGTGGATTACGGTTTGGCTTAAGCAAGTTGTTTGTTAGACAAGATGTCCCCAGTTTGTGTGTTCAGCTTTTCCACCTTAGGTTATTGCACTTGCTTGAGGCCAAGCAAGATCAAAGTTTGGGGGAGCTGATGTATGTGATTTTTGATGGTTTTAGAGTCTTGTTTTAGGTAGTTTTGCATCCGTTTAGATAGATTTTCCGATTACTTAGTTCTTTTTAGGTTTGTTTTACTTTCTTTGCATTTGCATTTGGAGTTTGGAGTTTATTCTAGGTAAAGGAACAAAAAGGAGCTCAAAATGGAGCTAAGAATGATTGGATCAGCTGCTAGGAAAAAGAAGTCGTGCAAATTCGGATTGCTGCCTCGCGGATTGCAGGGCAAGGACTGCTCGGAACACTCAGGAAAAAATGCCTCTGTCACCAGCCTCAACCTATATGCTGCGAGGGAAGACAAATCCATTACACTCAGACTATTCACTCAGCCTCAACTCCCGAGGGCGAAGACCAGAACCACTCCTCAGTGCCCAAGCTCGCGCAAGGACTCTGAGGGCAAGATTTCTAGTTGACTGAATTAGGTCGGTTTGACCATTAGGGTTATGCAAATGACCCTATAAATACCCCTTAATCACTATCATATCATTTTATCTATTGTTTTAGCCAACAAAACTCTCTCTATTTTTGTTGTTGCTTTCTTTTATGCTTGTTTAGGTACTTTGATGATTATGCTTAAGTTTTAATGGAATGATTTTAGATTGATCTTCATCTTTACTTTCTGCTCTTTACTTTATTGTTCTTTATGTTTATGCAAATGAAATCTTCTCTGATCCTCCACTCTCAAGCCATGAGACGTTAGTAGATCCTTGTGGATCTCTAGGATAGGGAGATCAGAGGTGAATCCACCGATTCACTCGTCGAGCAAACAATGATCTGAATCCGATCTCTTCTCACTTGGCTAGGCTTAAGGCTGATCTCTCCCTGATCAAGAGAGATCTGATTTGGGTCGTGACCTAAGGCTAGCACTAAGGGAATCGGAGACCAAGTGCCATGTGAGTGATGGTTTGATTCACCAACGAGAGATCTAGCATGTGGGTCAATTATTAGATGTATTGGGTTGAACTTTAAGCTTCTGATTCGGCATGATCGTGGCCAGCGCCGTAATGGATCAGCTGGATTGGAAAGGGGTCTTCACCGTGAGAACGGGTTGATCTAAGCTTGTCCCGGTCTAGCGATTGCCTTATATAGCTCGGTGAGGTTGGATCGACGAGTTTACCGCCAATCAAACCCCTCCTATCCTCTAGATTCTTGCTTTTTATCTTAGTTTAATTTATTGCTATCATCTTGCTCTGTTTTTAAGCGTTTCTCTGTTTTGGATGTTTATGTTCTGTTTTTAATCTGTCCTTTAGTCTATTTTGTCATATTAGTTAGATTGCAAGCTCGCTAGAAAACATAGCCTATCTTTGTGACAGATTGATAGGTTGCCTGGACTAGGAACTAGTAGTAGATAGGTTGATTACAAGCAACTCCTGAGTATTGGTTCGACAATCCCATTTACTTACCACTATGCTTCATTGATTTGATCTCTTAGGCCAAAAACCTTGTTATCACATTTCAACCTCTAAGATTGGATTTTAAGGCATCTCGTTCCTCTTGCTAATATTTCTCATCCTTTGGCAAGGATCTCACTTGGAGATGAACTCTTGAGCATCCTTGAACATAATAAACCACCATAAACTAGCTTGTAGAAGCTTCTATACCATCTTGAATGTTGCAAACTGACCACTATATGCAGATCCATGGCAATGCTCTAAGATGCCTTGCACTTCCTCTTCAGCTATACACCTCCTGAATAGCCAATCTGATCCTTTCTTATAAAGATATGGTTCATCCCACAAGTAGTGGTTCACATCCCTGAAAAATCTCATCCTCTGATAGGAGTCTAAACCCTTTGGGATTTCTCCTACAACCAGATAGTTAACCAAGTCAACATATCAAGGTAAATTTTCATCCATTAAGGCCATGACTCCAACAAGTCTCTCCATGATCTCATAACCTACAACAGGAGTAACTGAAGGCTAGGAGCTGCTCTTCTAGCACAAAGACATCAAATGGGGTCGAATCCTCTATTCTCATCCTGGACAGGTGGTCAATTACTCTAATTTTGATCCCTTTCTTATCACAATCTCCATGTCAAATTCCTGAAGTAGTAAAATCCACCTTATAACCTTGGTTCGATGTCTTTGTTTGCATAGATGTGCCTCGGTGCAGCTGATAACAAGGTTTATATGTCTCTGCTATGCAATTCTTACTGTACTGAGGAATATCGATGTAGTACAGAAGGTTATCGTACCAAATGGGTGGTTTGCTATCACTCAGAACTATAATAGAACCATCTAATCTAAGCCAAATACATTCAATGATTGTCAAGAAATCAAAATGAAAATGTCACAAAACAGAGTATCCAAAAACAGATTATTAGACAAAAAACACAGCAAGATAAAAAATAACAATAGGCGAGTAAGATGGATTCATGAGAAGTTAGGTAACTGATCTAAGCTTAGCCAGGGACCTCTACACTTGCTTAACAACCTATTAAGGTGACCTCTAGGCAATAGATTCAAGTAATCAAGAAATCAACATCATTCTAATGAGTAATGAACTCAGCACAAATGCAATCATACCTAACTCTCATTGGCGATCCACACTTGGTTTGGAATTAAGAAACAACCTAATACAGCCAAGACTCTCTAAGAAACCAATCTCCTGGGTTAGGGAAGAAAATCCCAAGTCTAGGTTTATTCAAGCATTTTCACAAACACCTTATGGGTGAGAAAAGCAAATATCAGATTTCAAGTGATCAAGTTGAAATCAGCATTAAGAACACCTAGAATGGAGAGATCTATTCATAAATGACCTTAAGCAAGTGAGAAGAACCCTAAATCTACAAAGATTTAACCCATCTCGCCATAAACCCGAATGGATTTACTCACTAATCTTGATGCAAACCATAAACCCAGAAATTAAAGTAAATAGCATGATTAAAAAGATGAACAAAGGATAAACAACAATGAAGAAGAAAGAAATTGCAATTACTCAAAGGATCATCAAATATTTGAGCATTCAAAGAGGTAAATTGAAAGAGAAGAGAGATAAAGACAACTAAAAACTTTGCTAGTTCTAGAAATAAAATCCGGTAGTGTTTTTGGGGGCTAAAAGAGTATCTATAGCCCTTTCACAAAACCCTAAAAAAGGTCAACACGGAATTAAAAAGTCAAAAAAATGAAAGGTCAAGTTGTGTGGTCGAGTTGTGTGGAGTCTTCAGCAGTAGTGCAACTTGAGGTCATGTAGTCAAGTTGAGGGTTCGAGTTCTGTTCTATCTTATCTGTGGGCATACCAGTGCGGTCAAGTTGTGTTGTCGAGTTCTCCAAGTTTCAGTCCTAAGCTGCTTCCTTTGAGATCATGTCTTGCAGCCCAGTCCGGTCCTTGCTAGTCTTCATGTTCAATAATGCCCCATAGTGATCCAAAAGCTCCCAAAATACCTACAAATCACTCAATATGCAATATGTATGCAATGCAAAAGCAAAGTATGCAATACAAACCTAAAAGGACTCTAAAATGATGGAAATGCTATGAATATGTATGCAAAGTATGCTAAATAAGGCTCCTAAAACATGCTAAAATGAGACATATCAACTCCCCCAAACGTAGACTTTGCTTGCCCTTAAGCAAATGCATAGAACTAAGTAGGAAGAGAGGTTGCAAACAAAGGGAATATCTTATTTCAAACAAACAATTCGTCAGACCGAAGATCATAATCCACAAGTGAACCCATGTACCCTTGGAAATGCCACAATATACTTGCATCCAAGCTTAGCATCCAATCCAAAGATCCCTAGTACCTAAGCTGGCCTCTAAGAACATAAATTTGAACCCTTATTTCTAGAGATGAATGCTTCAAGAGGGACTATTGATCGATGAATATTGATTTAACTTCCTTGAGCTTAACATGACTTATTCGATTAAGCACATTTATCTTTCTTGTTTTGGTTCAGTTTTGCACAAGCTCATATTTTTAGGATCCACAACCGATCAGAGGTCTGCTTCACATCTTTTCTAAGGATCTGCAAACGTGAAAGAGTTGCTTCATGTCCTGTTCTCAACCTTCTCAATGAGACACAAAAATGTACGGGTTCACGCACATTTCCTGTTCACTTTAGGCATCATTGAATGAGCTCAGGTTGTATGAAGTAACCTTTAGTTCCTGTCAAGTTAAACTCAAGAAAGGACGGCATTCAATGCATCTCAAGGCCCTAATTTGGCGGTTTAAGTTCAATTAAAAGGAGCAAATCAGGTCCTTTCGCGATACAACACAAGCATAGGTGTCCTAGGCAAACGATCTACCCATCAGCTTTCTAAAGGGAGAGATCGCCAGTCCACAAGGCTCCCTATGGTTACTAGCCAACAACCTAAGGAGATTGCCTATACTTAGAAAAATATTCCCAAAACACAAGTGCGGCTAGACTCAATCCTATATGAATGCAACTACATGCCACTTTTTTTTATAGATTTTTGAAAAAAATAATTTTTTTTGTTTTTTTCTATGCATGAATGAAATATGCTGGAAAGAAGAATCTTTATGAATTTTTATGGCACATATGATATGCATGATCTACTATAAAAGGCAAACTAAGAGAACAGAAAACATAGTCAATATCCTCTAGAACCCTCCCCCAAACTTAAATTACACAGTCCCTTGTGTAACAAAAGTCTAAAGAAAGATCCTAGACCAAGCAAACAAGATAAAACATGCAGTGGTATTTAAAATGGGAGTGGAGTTGGTACCTTAATGGAGATCAAAGGAGTAGTTTGAAGGCCTTTTGCACTACCTTGACCTTTGTCTGATCAAGTTTACTCGTCGAGTTAGGCTCAGCAGCTGCATACGTGTGGAACTTGACCACATGCTAATCAAGTGTGGTTGTCGAGTTCAAAGTATATTGTCCAAAATCTGCTCAACTCGACCCTCCTCGTTCCACACTTTCCCCATTACAAACACAAGAAACTATAAAAGAAACAAAGAAAAACTGCAAAAAATCAAAAGAAAGTATATACAAGGATATGCGTGGGATTTCCTCCAAAGTGAGCTTGTTTATAGTCTCAAGCTCAACTTTATGCTCCCATTAGCCTTGGGTTTGTTCAGAGAGAGGAATTGGAGCCCCCTCTGAAGTGGTTCCACCAACCAGGTAGAGCTTAACTTTTTGCCCATTCATTGGAAGATCATCTCCTTCCTTGCTAACCAAAGTGATGGCTTCACAAGACATAACCTCTTTGATGCTGAAAGATCCTGACCAATCTGATTTGTGCTTTATTGGGAAGAGAAATTTCTTGATTTTGGCAAATGGCTTGGGGCGCTTGCTGCTCTTCACCACAAATCCATTGGGTTACAGAATTATCTGAGGTCCAAGGTCCAATTGGGTAGCTTGCATAACTTCTTAGTAGGTGGCTGTGCAGTCTCATTGCAAGCAAATAGAGATTCAAGGCTTTTCCTATTCACAACCTCTTCATACATTGGAGCTATCCTCTAGTAGTCACCAGCATTGCCACTCTTAACCAATACAACCTAAGGGAGCTTGAGAGGCTTAACGTCCAGCTGGTTCAATCCCTCAATTGAAGCTTTGTCCTTTAATAGTTGGCCTCCTATTTGCCTCATTGATATGGAAATTCATTTTAAGGTCTTTCCAAAGGTTCAGCTCAAAGGTTCCACTCCTCACATCAATGAATGCACCAGCTGAGGCTATAAATAGCCCACCAAGGAGTAGTGGATCATGTGGTTCCTCATCCATATCAAGCACCACAAATTCTGTCAAGAAATCATCCATCTAATCCAAGCCAAATACATTCAATGATTGTCAAGAAATCAAAATGAAAATGTCGCAAAACAAAGTATGCAAAAATAGAGTATTTAAAAATAGAGCAAGATAAACAATAGTAATAAACGATTAATATGGGTTTAGGAGGAGTTGGGGTATATGATCTAAGCTTAGACAGAGACCTCTACACTTGCTTAACAACCTATTAAGGTGACCTCTAGGCAATAGATTCAAGCAATCAAGCAATCAACATCATTCTCATGAGTATTGAACACAACCCAAATGCAATCAGACCTAACTCTCATTAACGATCCATACTTGATTTGGAATTAAGAAACAACCTAATACAGCCAATACACTCTCTAAGCAACCAATCTCTTGGGTTAGAGAAGAAGATCTCAAGTCTAGGTTCATTCAAGCATTTTCACAAACACCTTATGGGTGAGCAAAACAAATATCAGATTTCAAGTGATCAAGTTGAACTCAACATTAAGAACACCTATAATGTAGAAATCTAATCATAAATGCACTTAAGAATGTGAGAAGAACCCTAGATCTACAAAAATCTAACCCATCTCCTCATAAACCTAATGGATATACTCACTAATCATGCTACAGAACTTAAACCCAGAAATTAAAGTAAATATCATGAGTAAAAAAATAAAGAAAGGATAAAAAACAATGAAGAAGAAAAAGCTAAATTGAAAGAGAAAAGAGATAAATACAACTTAAAACTTTGCTAATTCCGAAAATAAAACGTTGTAGTGTTTTTGGGGGCTAAAGGGGTATTTATAGCGCTTTTACAAAAACCTACAAAAGATCAACGTGGAATTAAAAAGTCAACAAAATGATAGGTCGGTTAGGCAACTTGATCACTGCAGGTCAAGTTGTATGGTCGAGTTGTATGGAGTCTTCAGTAGTAGTGCAACTCGAGGTCATGTGGTCAAGTTGAGGGTTTGAGTTCTGTTCTAGCTTATCTGTGGGCATACAACTTGACCAATGCAGTCAAGTTGTGTGATCGAGTTCTCCAAGTTCCAGTCCATAGCTGCTTCCTTTGGTCATGTCTTGCACTCTAGTCTGGTCCTTGCTAGTCCTTATGTCCGTTAATGCTCCATAGTGATCCAAAAAACTCTCAAAGTACCTAAAAATCACTCCATATGCAATATATATGCAATGCAAATGCAAAGTATGCAATATGAACCTAAAAGGACTCTAAAATGATAGAAATGCTATCGATATGTATGCAAAATGTACTAAATAAGGCTCCTAAAATATACTAAAATGCAGACATATCAGCAGCATGATCACTGTAAACTATGACATTTGAGCCAACCAAGTCGCTTCTAAACTTCTCAAATGCAAACAACACTACCAATAGCTCGTTCTCTGTAATCTCATATCGACTCTGAGTTTCATCAAGGGTTCTTCATGCATAATATATCACATGGAGCCTTTTTGTCAATTCTCTGTCGAAGAACTTGCACCAACTGCAAAATCTGAAGCATCACACATGATTTCGAAAAGATGGTCCCTGTTTGGAGCTTGTACTACTAGTCCAGAAGTTAGAGCTTCCTTGATCAAGTGGAAAACCTTCAAGCAGTCAGCATCAAAATCGAAATCTGCATCCTCGCACACTAGTCTGGTAAGAGGTCCTGCAATTTTTGAAAAGTCTTTAATTAACCTTCTATAGAAACCTGAAAGACACAAAAAACTCCTAATGTCCTTGACATTATTTGGGGGCTGCAACTGAACTATAACCTCGATCTTGGCTTGATCAACCTCAATACCTTTCTCTGAAATCTTGTGATCCAACACAATCCCCTCTTGAACCATGAAATGACATTTCTCCTAGTTCAGCACCAGATTTGTTTCTACACACCTTGAAACAATGTTCAAAAATATATTATTCGCTAGACATATGAAAAGCCATCGTATAAGATATAGTTGTATATACGACCGTTTATGCGGAAACTATACAACAAATATATTTCTAAAGAAAATAATAACAATTCATAGTAAATATGTACAATGAAAAATTAAAAAGAAATAGAAACTAAAAAGTCTCAATCTAAAAAAATAAAATAATAAAATATTAATCATCACCTAACTCATAAAAGTCTCTAAAATTATAATGTCAAATAATAAAACTTTCATAATTTAACTCTCATCATATGTTCTTCTATTCCATATAAATCTAATACATGATCATCGTAAGACTCAAACTCAAAATCATGAATTTTTGCTTTATCATCGGATTCAGAAAAATTAAGAGATTGAAATGTCTGGCAAAGTGTCACTAAATTAAAAGCTGCAAATCTATAAGACAAAGTAGAGCTTTGAGACATAAAACGAAGAAAGAAAAGGTTTGAGTTATTAAATTACGATTAACTAATATAGTTAGGGTTAATTTATAAAGCGATATAGTTACTAAGAAGTTTTTCAATTAAGAAAATACAGAATTTGTATATACGATATTGTATATATGCTGTATATACACTGTATATACAATGTATATAACTATATTGTATAGTATAAATACAGTACGGTTCCACATTGTACAACGTATATATGCCATATATACATCCTATACGTCTGTATTTTAGAACACTGCGTGGAAAGGACCCTTAGCCTACTAGGAAGTTGTTTTAACTCTACCTTTGGTGCCTTAATTTTGGACCAGTCGTCTAACACCAAAATGTTGGTCAACTCGACCATAGAGCTTGAGTTTGGGGTCGAGTTAGGTCAGAAAACTGTCAACTCTCGGCTCATTGAGGTTAAACCTTTTAAATTGCTGTTGTGACCTCTGTTCTGTCCAAATCCTCAAATTTAACTGATCCATTTACAGTTGTGTGGGAGTCCAACCACTTCCCATAACATTCTATTTTCTTGTGTAAATAATCACCAACAACACTCTTAGTCAAAGCAACTTGGAAGGGATCCTCTTCTGCTAATTCTTCCAGGAACTCATCAGCTAAGGTGTCTATTTCTTGTACCCAAAACAAATGACCCTCAATAGTTGGGTTTCTCATGATGTTTTTTATGCTAAAGTCTATCTTGAAATCCTTACCCAAATACAACTCAATTTTGTCCTTCTTGACATCTATTACAGCTCCTGCAGTTGCTAAGCATGGTCTATCAAAAAGCAGCGGACCCTTAGGTTCTTCATCGATTTTCAGAATCATAAAATCAGTAGGAATTTCCACATTTCACTCTAAGAGGTTAGTCTTCATAGATACCATGTGGAATTCGAACAGACTTATCAGCCAAGACCAAAAAGATTTTGCAAGGTTTATGCTGGTCAAAACCCAACCTTTGTTCTACATAGAGAAGCATGAGACTGATGGATGCCCCTAGATCACAAAAACAATTATTGACGTCAAAAGGACCTAGAGAGCATGGGATTGTAAAAGTTCCAGGATCTTTAAGTTTCTTCAAGACTACTTTCCTTTGGATTATGGCATTGTAGTCATGAGTGATAACTACCATCCCCTCTACTTCTTTAGTCATTTCTTTGACTGCATCGTTTAGGAATTTCTGGTAAGGATATACCAACATAAAAACATCCAGGATGGAAATCTTAAACTCTATTTCCTTCATTTGCTTGTCAAACAAAGCCTTATATTTCTCAATTAACTCTTTCTTAAACCTTCCAGAAAAAGGCAACTGAGGTTTGTAAAGTGGGGGAATGAAAGACTTGCTTTGTCCCTCTGGAACAGCAGATTTTGGTGCTAGAGGAGGCTCAACTTGACGTGGTAGCTTGAGTTGGGGGTCAAGCTGACCATCAGAAGTTGTGTTTTTAGGCATTTCAGCGTTTTGGTTAAATTCTCCCCTTCCTGAATTTTACTGTCCTCAGTGGCTGCAGCAGGTCCTACATGGGTAGGAAGTTCTCTTCCACTCCTAAGAGTAATTGCACTCGCATTATACTCCTTTGGGTTTTGAACTGATTTTCTTGGGAGCTAACTAGTAGTCTTAACAGAAGAAGATGCTTGATGAGTATCTAGATACTTTAGTTGGGAGTTCAATGTCTCAAACTTGCAATTGAGATCATTATGAGAAGCATCTATCTTAGAATGGAGATCAGTTTGCATTTTGATTAATTCCTTGCTGCTTAATGTTTTCCCCTCTAGAATTTATCGAAGAATAGTCATCACGTCTAGACTCTATGCAGGAGGTTGCTGAGCTTGTTGAGGCTGGTACCCTGGTGGTACTGCTGAAGCTGGCTGGAAACTATTGTGATACTGCTTCTTTGTAATGTAGGCCTTAGGTTGAGCTTGCTGAGGTTGTGGTGGGTGAACTTGATCCTCTAGATTGGTAGCATTGTTGCTTATGTAGGACAGGTTCGGATTTGTTTTGTAGTTGTTGTACCCTTTGAAACCTCTGTGAATTTGCACAAAACTAACCTCTTCAACCTGATCATCCTCCCCATCATTTTCCTGTTCATCCTCCCACACCAAGTGGACTTGTTTCTGATGCACCAAAAGTAGCTTGTCCATCTTGTCATGCAGAGCTTTGAGCTCCTTTCTACTCACTGAATCATACTTAGTTGTACCCCTTACACTCATGTCATTGTCCACGTTATATTGACCATCTGCTTGAGCAATGTTCTCCACTAATTCCCAGTCATCATCAACATCCTTGTTCAAGAAGTTTCCATTACTGGCTATGTCCAATAACATGCAAATCTTAGGAAGAATGCCTATGTAGAGTGTGCTAAGGAGAGATTCGAGGCTGAAACCATGATGAGGACACTGAAATTGGTAGGTCTTGAACCCTTCAAAGAATGATTCTGAATTCTTTTGCACAAAGCTAGAGATCTCATTGCGGAGCATTGCAGTCCTGGAGTTTGAGAAAAACTTGACAAGGAAAGTTGTTTTGCACTCAGCCTAGGAAGTTATAGAGCCTTGAGGTAAATGTTTCTCCCATATGTGTGCTTTGTCCCCAATAGAAAATGAGAACAACCTCAGCTTAAATGCATCCTTACTAACTTTATTGATCTTAGTTAAGCTGTATAGCCTTTCAAACTCATCCAGATGATCAAGAGGATCCTCCACAGGCAGTCCATGAAACTTGTGGTTTTGGATCATGGAGATATGAGACTGCTCTTGATCTCAAAGTTGTTATTCTAAATAGCAGGAGGAATGGGTGTGATTGCTTGGTGTATCTCCTGCTCCAATTTTTCTTAGCCTCCTATGATAAGTTTAACACATTGCTCCCGATCCTGAGATACAGCATTTTATTCCTTGGTCTTGCCAAAAATAATTCTTTGAAAAATCTATCGACACCAAAAAACTTGTTTATGAATCCTAAAAATATGAGAAAATGATGGGAGAGTAATGAATTACTCAGTGATGAGATAATCTCTGCCCCTAAAACCCAATAACACTAACCTAATCCACAAAATATCTATTAAAAAGTATAGAATCAAATAACACATATATAGTCTATCTTTTTATGACAAACTATAATACCCAAGAAAAATCTACTTGTTTGCAGCAAGACTATAACACAGAGTCATTAATTCAACCATCTTCTCTGTGATGGCTCTAGAACTCTTTTCATTGGGAGACTACAACCCAGTAGCTCGATTCTCCTAAGAGACCATGACCCAAAAACTCGTTTCACCCAAGCTCGTCAGTGGTTTATGACCTGCAGTGAACCCGTCGGTTCACTAGAGTCAAACGTTGGAAGACCACAACCCAGTAGCTTGATTCTTCCTAGTTTAGAGAGACCACGACCAAGTACCTCACTTCTCTCTAGCTCTGAGAGACCACGGTCCAATAGCTCGATTCTCTCTTCCACTTTCTTTCCTTTCATCAACTTATTTATTTTTTATTTTCTCTTTCACATCACACACACAAGGTACACCTATAAATAATGTAAAACAACCAATAAATATTTCATAACAATCTATCACTTAATATCAATCAACAACCATCAAACATAATTATAATATAAAAATATATATTTAAATATTCTAACAAGTAGCAATCATATGTGTTGGTACCTGCCCCATCAATGACCCACTTCGCCAATTGTGACCTAACGGTCCACTTCGCCAGTAATAGGCCGTAAGGTCCATCTGAGGATCGTCGCGAGTCCGGAGTCAAGTTCGGAAGGTCCGACCGACGAAAGAGCTTGGATCCCGCGTGATAAAATCAGCGAGCTCTGAATCAGGCGCATAACGAGCAGAAGTGGGGAGGACTCAGTCAATAGCGGTGAATTCTCAGGAGGAAGTTAGTTGGCTTCTACTATAAAAGGATAAAGAGTGATCAATTGTAGAATTATCTGATCTTAAGCAATTAGCAACTCATACTTTGTATTCTTGACATTTGATTAATAGAACTTTAACGAAAACTCTATTTTTTAGCTAGTTCATTAAATCTCCAGTCTTCTTCTTATTTTAACCTCGCTTCAGCCCCAAAAACCTAGTTGATTTTTGGCATCAACAAATTGGTGCCTACCGTGGGGCCGAAGCGCAAATCCAAGAGAATCCAAGCTGGCAAAGGTATGGAGCAATCCCAAGTGATGGAGCGAGTAAATGATCAAAATGTAAATCCGGATGAGGCAACATCCACGTCACAAGTTCCACCACCGTTGACCTCCGCTGTGCCACCAAGGCCAGCTGGTCAAAGTACCGCATCTCACCGCGGGGAAATTATAAACGATCTAAAGCAGCTGACGGCTGACTTCATCGAGTAGAATAATCAACGAACAGCGCATATTTTAGCAAGGTTAGATCATCCAGAACAACACTTTAACAAATTGCAAGCATCAATCCCTCAGTTACCGCAAAACCTGGGAAACCAGGCTCAAGGATCTATAGCTGTGAATACTAATTAGCACCATAACGATAACGAAAACCAAGCAAATAATAATGCGATCCCACCATCCCGAACCAATCACTAGGAAAATCGTAATCTGTTAGAAAGAGAAATGCAAGAAATGCGTGCAATGATAGCGAATCAGCGAACTGAGCACGCTAAGATGAAATCTTAGATTCATCATGCAACGACTGCCGCCTCAAATATTCAGCGAGTAATAGAGTTAACTCGACAGACACTGTTTACACATCGAATGGCAAGTACCGTTACTAGGGATGTCGGAAAAATTAAGATACCGATGTTTAAAGGAAATTCGGATCCGGTAGCTCATCTAAAGATATTTCGCTTAGCAGCAATGAAGACGCACTTCCATAATGAAGAACGAGATATCAGCCTTTGTCAGCTATTTTTTGAGAACCTTGCCGGATCCGCTCTTGATTGGTTCTCATTATTAAAGCCAAATTCGATTGATAATTTCGAACAGTTAGCCGTGGGATTTAAGCATTTCTCAATGTTCATTCAAAAGCGAACCTCGGCAGACAACCTATTCACGAAGATACAGCAGCAAAATGAACCACTTCGAGATTATCTAAACCGATTCAAAGAAGTAAGAGCAATAAGCGCAAATATAACAGACGACTAGCCATCCGTGCGTTAAAAATGGGTCTGTGGCCGAAGTTCAGCTTCCGAGCTGAAATGTTTTTATGACTTTTCGATAGTCTAGATGATGCCCTTCACCGATCTACCAATTTCATTGATTGGGAAGAAACGAATAGATAGAGCTCGAAAAGAAAAATTGAAAGGAGGACAGTGATGATGGACATCGCCCTAAGAATAATAGTCATTCAGAAAAATTAATGAAAACCAAGGAAAACATTCGTATGCAGTCAGAAGTCGTACAAAAGAGAAAAATGGGAGTACGATCCATCAAAGTTCTGCGATTATCATCAAGCAAAAGGGCATTCCATGGATGACTGTAAAGTAGTTCAACGCTTAAAAAAAGATAACCAGTGGAAGGAAGGAATGCGCAAGCAAAGATCCGAGTCTAGAGATGATCATGACTGAGCCAAAAGAAAACAAGGTAACGATAACGAACAACACGAGTTCCAAGAAGTATAGGTTTAGAGCTCAAAACAGCAAACAAAATGCATCGACTTTATCATGGGTGGATCTTGTCTCGTCTCACATTCTATAAATTCAATTAAGGCTCATCAACAAAAGGTCGAAACAAATTCCTAACTCGGATTGAGCTTAATCCATTAAGAGGCTGTAATCACGTTTAGTGAAAGTGAAACATCTCATCTTGATAAACCACATGACGAGGCAATCGTAATCGCTCTAGAGGTAGCTTGGTTCGAGCTCTCACAAATAATGATTGACACCGCAAGCTCGATAGACCTGCTTTTCTACGATGCTTTCAAGCAAATAAATTTTGAAGATTCAGAAATGAACATCGATAAAACCCCGCTAACGAGCTTTGATGGAAATACTATACTCTCATTAGGAATAATAACATTGCCATAGTCACCCATGAGATTTGTAAGCTCGTAAAGTTTGTAGTCGTAGAAAAACCAGCTACGTTTAACGCAATACTTGGACGACCTTGGTTGTACAACATGAAGGCCGTCGTTTTGACCTATCATCAATGCATAAAGCTCCCAGTCAAGAACGGGATCAGAGTCATGCGAGCAAGTCAATCTGCATCAAGGGGATGCTATAGAACCGCATTTGAGAAGCTCTGAACTGAAGCCTTATAGCAATTAGAGAAGAAAAGCATTAATGTTACCGCTAGACCTCGATTAGCATCCTTAGAAGCCGTAACAATCGATAAATAGTTCCCTGACCAAAAAGTAAGAATCGGAGTCGATCTGGAACCAGACATAAAAACCGAGCTAATTACATTCCTAAAAGAAAATAAACGAACATTCGCATGGGAACCATCTGACATGATAGGAATAAGCATTAAAGTTACTTCGCACGAACTGAAAGTTGATCCAAGATATAAACCAGTTAAGCAAAAAAGGAGAAAGCTTGGCTCCGAAAAGGCAGTTGCAGTTAAGGAAGAAGTTCAACGGCTACTAAAGAATGGATCAATCAGATAAGTCAAATATCCTGATTGGCTGGCAAACCCAGTAGTTGTGAAAAGGAAAACTGGAAGCCGGAGAATGTGCATGGATTTGACGAACTTAAACCAAGCGTGCCCGAAAGATAGCTACCCCCTTTCTCATATAGATCGAATTGTTGAAGCAACCATGGGACATAAGTTAATGTCTCTTATGAATGCCTTCTCAGGGTATAACCAAATATTTATGCACCTTGATGATCAAGAGAAAACGTCTTTCATAACGGATCAAGGGATCTATTGTTACAAGGTAATGCCTTTTAGATTAAAAAATGCAGGGGCAACTTACCAGCGATTAGTAAACAGAATGTTTGCCGACCAAATCGGATAACCATGGAAGTTTATATCGAGGACATGCGCGTAAAAAGTATGGCTTCCAAAGATCACGTCAAACAACTCTGGAGGTGTTTCAAAACTTTAAATGAATATAATATGAAGCTAAATCTAGCAAAGTGCTCATTTGGCGTCACCTCGGGATAATTCCTCGGGTACCTTGTCACCGAAAGGGGAATTGAAGCAAACTCAAAGCAAATAGATGCTTTATTAAGCTTCACAACACCAAAAACTCCGAAAGCATTCAGCGTTTAAACGGCAGAATCGCAACACTTAATAGGTTTATTTCAAGATCAACAAACAAGTGCCTCCCATTTTATAAACTGTTGAAAGGAAAGCAAGTAAAAGGGAAGTTGCAGTTCAAATGGAACAAGGAATGCCAGAATGCCCTCTGCGAGCTAAAGAAATACCTCGCTGAACATCCCATATTAGTAAAACATGTGATCGGAGAGCCACTATACCTATATGTTACAATCTCAAACTCCGCCGTGAGCGGCGTCATTGTCCGCACTGAAGAGAATCAACATAAACAAATTTATTATGTAAGCACCATGCTCATAGAAGCGGAGGCAAGGTACCCAGTGGAGGAAAAATTAGCATTATCAGTAGTAACGTCGGCAAGAAAGTTGCGACCCTATTTTCAATCTCACCTGATAATAGTGATGACCTCGCAACCCTGTAGGACTATACTGCATAATCCTAGTAAGTCAGGGAGACTAGTGAAATGGGCCATAGAGCTTAGCGAGTACGACATTGAGTATCGTATTCGAACAAGCATAAAGTCATAGGTTTTGGCAGATTTTGTTGTAGAACTAGCTCAGAATAACCAAACCGAGCATGCACCAAGCAAAATATGGTCACTACACGTTAACGGAGCCTTATCCAAGCAAGGAGCACGTATCGGAATACGGCTAGTATCCCCGTATGACGAGATGTTTAAGCAATATTTTCAACTATGTTCCGATTCATCAAATAACGCAGCAGAATATGAGGCTTTAATCGTCGAATTAAGATGGGCAATTAGTCTCGGAGTGAAAGAATTAACAGCTTATATAGACTCGCAACTTATTTCAAGACAAGTAAAGGGGGAGTATGAGACAAAAGATCATAAAATGACAGCGTATAAGGAGTTAGCCACCAAAGTCATAAAACAGTTTGACGATTTTGAACTTAACAAGATCCCGCAAGGAGACGACATTGCAGCAGACGCATTAGCCGCTTTAGCGGCAACTTTGGAACTGGATATTAAAAGGGTTATACCCGTCGAGCACATCAAGAGACCAAGCATTAATCAAAAAGAAATAATGGCAATTGATCACGAGTTAAACAACCAAGCCAAAGCACGCGATAATGAGCTCGTAGCCCCTGAGGAAGATTGCCAGGCTCCAATTGAGCGGTACATTCGAACTGGCGAATTTCCCCTTGATAAATGGGAAGCTCGGAAAGTAAGACTACTGAGTGCTAGGCACACTATATTAAATGAACAACTCTATAAGAGAAGCATATCTGGACCTTACCTTAGATGCGTGAATAAAGAAGAGGTAGCTGAGATACTGAACCAGATGCATGAAAGAAGCTGCGGTAACCATGCAACAGGACAAGCATTAGCAATAAGAATCAAAAAGCAAGGATATTTCTGGCCAAAAATCATCTCTGATTGCGAGCAACACTCCCAAAAATGTCAAAAATGTCAAAGGCATGCTCCGATGATCAATCAACCGGGAGAGCTTTTCAGCTCGACAACAATCCCATATTCGTTCATGAAATGGTCAATGGACGTCGTAGGACCACTTGAACCTTCAGGGCAACGGTGAGTTTGATTTCTAGTCATCCTAACAGATTACTTTTCTAAGTGGGTAGAAGCAGAAGCCTATGCAAGCATAACTGGTGTGAAAATATCTGAGTTTCTGTGGAAAAACATTGTGTGTCGACACGGACTGCCAACTGAAATTATAATCGACAACAGAATAAATCTGACTGTCAAACCAGTAAGAGAATTTTGCGATAAATGGAAGATTAAACTATCAACCTCGACACCGCGATACCCTCAGGGAAATGGACAAGCGGAGGCAACCAATAAGACAATCATCAGCATACTCAAAAAGTGCATTGAGTCCAAAAAGTTGGGCTGGCACGCCGAGCTTAACAGCGTGCTATGGGCATACCGCACGCCGCCAAGACGAGCCACCGATAAACACACGTGTCTTACTACTCTACGGCATGGAAGCAATGGTACCAGCTGAGACCTCAGTCCCGAGCTTACGAAGAAGTAAAGCCCCAAAATCAGAGCAAGAAAATAATGAAATGCTAGAACACGTAGTAGACATGATAGAAGAAAAAAGGACCAAGTAAATCTTAGGATGAAAAATTACAAAAATATCATTGCAAAGTTCTATAATTCAATGGTCAATGTTAGAAAATTCTGCTAAGGTGATTTGGTTTTAAGGAAAGTCTTCGAAAAACCCGTGAGCTTAACGTGGGCAAACTAGGAACAACATGGGAAGGACCTTACCAAGTCGATGAAGAAACAAGACCTGGTGTATACAGAATAAAAATGTCGACTCCGAAAAATCAGAGCCAAGGCCATGGAATGTCATGAATTTGAAAAGGTTCTATGTTTAATAGAAAGTATAAAAAGAACGAGCTATGAAATATTGGACTATGTAAGGCTTGATCCTCTTTAAGAGGTACGTAGGCAGCTTGCTAAGTTAAGTGCAGCCCAAAGAAAAAAGAAAAAAAAAGAAATTGAGATAATATACGGTGTCAAGCATTTAAACGAAAGCGAGATATTATAACTAAATAAGAAGCAAAATAAAAACCCATTCAAATGTACAGGAACAACAAAAGTAAGGAGTCTGAAACAAAAGAGATGTCGTTTAAGCTAAAAACAAAATTGAAATGCTAAGTTTTTGGTCGTCATAGTCGGAGACTTCCTCGTATTCAGCTTCATATTCCCGTCACAGCTCGGTGACTTCAACCGTTTCCTTCTCTATATTGAGAGTGTTACTCCGAACCCCTCCCTAGCAAAGCAAGATTGGCGAGAGCTTCGCGGGCCTTCAGCCCGGCATTAGTGGCCTTCTTTCTTCTTCTCCATTTCTCTACGAAAGGAACTTTGACTTGACGTAGAGAAAAAACAACAGCAGCCTTCTCAGCTTAGCAGTATCAAGCTCGGACGACAATTCTTCCACAGTGAGTCAGGAAGCATCAACTTGCTTTTAAAGCTCATCGTGCATCTTGGCTTCCTGCTCCAGCTTCTCTGCTAAATTGCGGTTTGAGAGCTCAGCCGATTCAGCTCTGAGCTTAGCCGTAGCATACAAGTCCTCATAACGCTTGCGCTCTTTTTCCTCCCGGAGAAGCGCATCGCCTTTAGCCGAAAGTTGGGCCATTAAGTCATCACGAGGAACCGTGATCTCCCGCACATCCTCTTCATGTTGAGCGACTGTTTATTCGGTAACATGTTTAAGGTCCGCGCACAGGTCAGCTGCCCACTCCCACGTACGTCTCTCTACGGAGTCAATGTATTTGTTCCTCATGTAAATACTCTAAAAACAAAACAAAAAATGAAACGAAAAAGAAAAATGAATGAGCAAAGAAGTAAGCGTAAACTTACAAATAAAAGAAGCGAAAAAAGAAAACATATCTTGACGTTAGCGTCCGCCATCTCCTTGTACTCTGTAGAGAAAATCATCTTGTCGACCGGAGGAATACACATATCCGAAGTCCGGAATATGAGGAGCCCCACACGGGGATCTTGCCTCCTAGTGCCTGCTCTGGCTGTTGATGAGGTCCCCGCTGCTGAGCTCCAGGCCTCCGAAAATAAGGGTGCGTTCCCATTGTCCTGTGTAGTAACTCCCAAGGGGTAAGTACTTACCACGGTCGAGTTGGCAACGCTCAATGTGGTTGGTAAAGGCAGCAGCACCTGGGTAGATGAGGCAGTGACACGGGCAAAGAAGTCGTTACCTCAATCAAGGCCGGCATTGAAATCGGAATGGAAACAGGCACCTCGCTATTAATTGGACCACCATCAACCTCCATATGATTCGTTTCCTGGGCAACAATGCAGACTATGGGCACCCCCGAAGCTGATGGCTCCTCCCTAGTGGGGGAGGACAGCACAATAACATCATCCATGCGAGTATCTAAACCCGCCTCCTCGGGAATATCAGTCGGAGCAGCAAGAGGCGGAGCTGCCAGAGCAAGCGGGGGCGCTGAAGGCGGGATTAGATCGCCCATGGTAACTCCAGCGGCGAGATCCCTAACTAAACAAGCTGGAAGCGAAATAGGCATTCTCTTTTCTTCTGTAGCTCGACAATGCTTGGTTCGTACCCATTGATTGGGCCTTGGTGATAACAAGATTTTTCTGTCTATGTGATCAAATCATTGAGGTATGGTAATAAGTAGGTGGGTTGTTGAACTAATACTCGGAGGTACTTGCAAACAGCCTATCTAGTACTAAGATCTA
>OVBA01005347.1:0-20162 GCA_900406435.1 Lepidium aucheri
TTAAAAGACTTCTCCATAATCATCTTCAAAGTTTTCTCTTCCAACAAATACCTGATAATTGAAATTCTATCTCCTTTACTAAGTTTCGAGAGAGATGATAACTGATGTGGATGAGTTTTAACCAGAGCAAAGTTGATTTAAGATACGAAAAGTTTTAACATGCAATTTGGGAAAGCTTTACAATTTCTTTGACTATACAAAGGATTTCGTTTTTTTCCTTTTTTTCCCTCTTTCGATTTAAAGCAGATTTTGAAAGATTCTCTTTGTCAACATATTCCTTGTGTAAAGTTAGTTATTTTTTTGCCTGATTGGTTAAGGCAATAACTTTTTTTTGCTCGAAAATTTAGGCCGTATATTTTATTCCTTGTAAAATTTTATATTTGTAAAGTTTGTCAATTTTGGCTTGAAGTTATTGGATATTTTAATTTAACTGGATGTAATTTGGTGACTACTAATTTCTTCAATAAAGAGACTACCCAAATTTAATGTAGAACCAAATTTGACGGACAACTTTTTTTTTGTTTATTTAATGGGTGATTGGACAAAGAAAGTTTGATTACTGGATTGTTATTTTAATTTGAATTGAATTAAGAGTTAGTTCTCTTTAATAGATAAGATTTTCAGCGTAAAATTAGTTTGTCGTATCAAACTAACTTAATTAGTTATACTTTAACGGTGGAGGAAAGTCTGTGAGATTGACCCAATAGCCAAGAAATTAGAGACTTTCAGTTGTGAAAGGTGACATCTGGAAGACCGAGACGGCAGAGACTCTTGTTTGAGATCAAGGTAGAGTATGTTTCATCACCAGCCGAGCAAATAAGACAAGAAGCAGTGATATTAATTCCCCAAGTCAACATTCAGTCTTTTGTTTTTCAACATGTGAGATTTGAACCAAGCATCCAAAAGGGAACCTACATTTGTAAACAACAACCATATAATCTTGAGGTTCAGTACCTTATTACACAAACTAAAACCTATTAGACCAAGACCCCCTAAGCCAACGTATTTCCATGATACCTTAGCACTACCTAGCTTTACCTTCTGTTACTCCACCTCATAAAAAACGACTGTACAAGCTTTCAGTTTTGTTAATACGTGTCTTAGGGAGTCCAAAAACTACAGCCCAGAAGTTTACAGTTCTGGGTTGCAACTTATATAACACCGATTATAACTATGAATGATAATAGTTTAGCAGACCAGGCATTGAATTTGCTCTGAATCAAGTCAAGAAGTGGGGTGTAGTCCCTCTTTTTGAGTCTACGATAGAGTAGTGCCTTGCCTAGATAGCGCACAGGTAGGGAGCATATCTAGAAACCAAGATGTGAATTGACTCATGGATGGTGGCGGCAGTTGGGATAAACAAAGAGTGGACTTGTCTCGGTTCATGTTGAGACCAGAAATGTAAGACCCCGATTTCAGGAAATATGATATGTGGTGGTGCATGTGGAGATGTTTAAAAGAATTGATTAGGCCGCTTATGTTATCAAATTGCGCTTATATTTTCGGTAACTTGTGCAGAGAGGACTCCAGGGTTAAGCGTGCTTAAGCTGGAGTAGTTGAAAGATGGGTTCCTTTTCGGGAAGTGATTTTCAGAACTATGTGAGTGATTAGGACAAAATAAGGGCAAAGATCATGTGGTAATTTGTAGGATCGGTAAACAAGTCTTTAGAGCATCCCAAATGTAGTGTATCAACCATCAGGCCAGTAAGGTGGGCCCACATGTCTGGAAAGAATGTGAGGCTCATTAAGATGGCTCGGGAGCCGAGCCCCTGCACAGGGGCTTAGGTCAACACTTATAGTTGTGCTTAAACCTTCGTTATTCTTCCTTTTATCCCTTCTTTATTGGAATTTATTGGAAGAAGAAGAAGGGTTAACCCAAACAAACCGCCAAGTTCTCAAATATCGTCTGATTTCAAGCCAACCAAAATTGGTTTCTCGCAAGAAGGATAGCCACCGACCTACAGTTATCCTTAAACTTCCGTGCTTGGTGGAGAAGAAGCGATGCACCAGCCAAGCCAGCTTGACCGTATACAGTATAAGGGATTCGCCTTTGCCTCAGACAGAAGAAGAACGCTGGTGTGCAAACTATTGATTCGTGAGCAGTGTCAGCCCTTGTATCATGGGAAACGGCATAAGCTGCCTACTCGCTTGTACAAGCAAATAGATCATTCGACGTCAGAGGGAATGACTCTCATAAAAGACAAGCAAACACGGAGCCTGCTGAGCAAAGGACCCTCGCCGTAGAATCCTTTAACCAAGATGAATTGCTAACGGCCAATGATTGAGTGATAGATTTCTCGACGTCCGGAGAACGCTCGGTCGAAGTCAGCACAAGAAGTAAGCGGAGTAGAGGCAGCAGTTGCGGGTTCAGGTGCAGCTAAATCAATATCCCCGTTTAGGGTTGGCAGAGTTGGTAGGGCTCTTCAAGACCTTCCTCCTGCTAATCCGGCCATTTTCGAACCCAGTCGAATTTCAGTTTCAGAGATCACGCCAAGACCGTAGGAATAAAAAAAACCACTTCTCATTCAGGAGCGGGAAAGCTAGTGACAGCATTCCTACTTTTATTATCAGTCCGGGTACTGGCAGGGGCAATTACCATGTTATTAACCTCAGGCCGGGCCCTACGGGCGGGCATCTCCCGCAACAAAAGCTGCATAGTTCGCCACCACCCGAAAAGTGGAGATGGAAAGGAAAAAGGCATAATCAATATTCAAAGATTTGTCGAACCAAAGAAAAGTACCTTTCCCATTACCGACTGGATGAAAGGTGTCCCTCAAGTTCAGCAATTTCCTCCAACTGACTCTACTCGTTCAGATGGGTGTTCACCCCAAACTGTTCCCAGACATGCAATTTGCTCACTTCGGGAAGAGCGGACGTAAGCAAAGGGGAGGCGCCTTTTTCATTCCAGTACTTCAAGTGAGAGATAGAGCACTTCTTTCTGCTTTCTAGCACACACCTCTCATATTGCTTCGCCAGGGTGTGCTCCTCACCTTTCAGATAAGAACTTTGTGCTCTCTCAATTTTTTTTAGAGAGAGGAGATAGATCCTATCCCCTATATCGAACACGGAAAGGAGGAGTCAGTCTTCTTTGAAGATCGAGGAATAAATCGGACAATTATGCCATTTGGAAGGCGGTGGGGGTGTTAGAAGTGGTATCAAAGCCTAACCCAGATGTTTGTGGAGATAATAGAACTCACACCATCGGGGGCTGACGATATGGGTATGCAACAAGGGCGTGACGATAAATTAGTGAGAGTGAATTGTAACACCCCACTTTTAGGAAATATGATATGTGGTGGTGCATGCGGAGATGTTTAAAAGAATTAATTTGGCCACCTATGTCACCAAAGTGCACTTATCTTTTCAGTCACTTATCCAAAGAGAATTCCAGGGTTAAACGCGTTTGAGCTGGAGTAGTTGAAAGATAGGTGACCTTTCAGAAGGTTATTTTTGGAACCGTGTGAGTGAGGACAAAACATGGGAAAAGATCATGTGGTGATTTGTAAGATCGGTAAACAAGTCTTTAAATCCTCGTGGATGTAACGTACCAACCGTCGGGCTGGTAAGGTGGACCCATTGGCTTGGAGAGGACGTGGAACCCATTAAGGCGGTGGTTGGGGTGTTACAAGAAATCCGTAAAATTTGTCCAAGACTATTGTGATTCGCTGCAAGGACTCAAAATTTCCATTTTAAAACCCATTAGATCATCTATAAAAGCCATTGAGACCCGCAAACTCAAAAAGCAAGTCCGAGACTTCATGGACAAAGGCTATATCCATGAGAGCATAAGCATGTGCGCTGTACTAGTGCTGTTAATGCCCAAGAAAAATGGTCCGTGACAAATGTGCATCAACTTTCGTCTCATCAACAACATTATCGTGAAGTACCGATATCCGATTTCACAGTTAGATGACATGCTCGATGAGCTTAGTGGAACTTCCATCTTCTCCAAGATAGACCTCAAGAGCATATACCATCAAGTTAGAATGAAGGAGGAAAATGAGTGGAAAACCGCCTTCAAAACCAAGTAAGGGCTCTAAGAGTGCTTGGTATGTCGCTCGGTCTCATGAAAGCACCTAGCACCTTCATGCGACTTATGAACGTCTATAATGGCTCCAATGGTTATGAAGTCTAGGTAGGTTCTTCATCATCTGTAGCTTTCAACAACAACAACAATTTCATCGTCCTTCTGCTCCATATGTTGTACTCTTTCAACAATCTCGAAACCTGAATATGAGTATGACTAATAATCAAAAACGACAACAATGGATTATGAGATGATAAAGCATCTTGAGTTATTATGTAATGGTGTTGAGGAAAGAGGGTTTCCAATCATGAATCACAACCACCAACAACACCAACCACAACCTCATCAACAAACCACCAGTGACTCCACCAATTCTGCAGCCTCTCTCAGCTCAAACAGTGTCGTCCCTGACTCCATGTTACCAATCCAAACTCTACAAAGAACATATAATTCTGTTAGTGTTCAAAGTTGGGCATTCTATTTCTGATTATCAAGTTTTTTTATCTTTACTTTTGTTGCAAGTTTTTTATGTTGTCCGTTTTGTTATGATAATGGCATTTAATGTTATAGATTTCGCTATCCGTTTAAAATTTATGTTATTTGTGTGTTTGATGTACGGTGTTTTAAAATAAATAATAAATAATATTTAATTTTGTATAAATAATTTTCTATACATACTTAATTATGTATTATTATAAGAACTTCGAAGAAAAATATGACGGCATCTAGGGTTTTAGGCGATGGTGATACTGATGGTCGATGTTGGTGAGAAAGGGGCGCCGCCTAGTGATCCACCTAATCCTTCAAACTAGTTTTTGTTTTTTTGTTTTTTTGTTAAAGGGTAAGATCTAAAATAGTTGATATCAAATATCTCCTTAAAAAATATTAAAATTCTAAATTTCTGTTATCTGCCATATTCTACTTCAATTTCGCGTCTCAAAGATTGTCTTTTCTTTTATAGTCGGGTCTTTCAATCACGGAGAGAAGATGTAAGGACAGTCAGATTCTTACTAGCAATGAACTATTGACAGTAAGATGCCCATAGTGCCAGTTGTATTCAACGAGTGCCATAGAAAAAATATAATACAGTTATATGTCTTTTTTTGGTCGTGATAAAGTTGTATGTATTTTAAGATAATAGATAATGAACTAGTGAAAGTAAGATTCATAGTTTTTATGGAAAATTCTTATAACTATTAGTAGAAAAAATGTGGAATAGAATCTCATTAGAATAATATTCCCTTTAAAATATAAGATACTTAGAAATCGTATCTCGTAAACACTTGACAAGCTGTAAACACTTAAAAAGCAGAAAATGCAATGTGTGACAGATCGTTTTCTAAAACTAGTTTGTTAATCCTATATACTAATCTCCCCAAAAAATTTAAAGTTCTAAATTCCTGTTATTCAAATTCAAGTAATGAATACATATATGCAGTTTACATAGCTGCTATTCAACCATGGAAGTTTTTTCAAACAAAACATCTCAAAGATCATGGAGATGAAAAAAGAAGAAGATGGAGGACAATGCAGAGAAGGCGATGAAGGAGGTCATGTTCTTACTTCTTAAAGGGAACGGTGAGATGCTTAACCTGACTAACAAAAGTCGTGAGGATTTTTGTAAGTACATTGATCAATACCTTCAAGAACTTTATCGCCACAAAAACTAAAGCCTAAACCTGATATTGCAATCAGAGGAGATGAGGAGCTTGACAGACTAATTGAAGGAGCTATTGTTGGAACTATGTGATCCCTTGCATCCACAAGTATCTCGTCAAAAAAAAAACATCAAGGAGTGATGTGTCTCTCAAAGTTTCTAATGTTTTGTGTAGTTGCTTATGGTGTTTGCGTCTGGCTTGTGTTGGAATGCTTTTTTTTTTTATTTTCTTAACGTCATTTAAACACTGGTTAAAGAACTAAGAAAAGAAAAAGCAGACCAACACTAGATAGACACAAACACCATAAACAACTACACATAACATTAGGGACTTTGAGAGACACACATAACTCTATGATTGTTTTGTTGATGAGAGACTTGTGGATGTGAGGGATCACACGACCTCCAGCAATAGCTCCTTCGATGAGTGTGTCAAGCTCCTCATCTTCTCTGATTGCAATATCAGGTTAAGGGTTTAGTTTTTGTGGTGATAAAGTTCTTTAAGTTATTGATCAATGTACTTACACAAGTCCTCACGAGTTAAGTTAGTCAGGTTAAGTGTCATGGTTCACAAAGTTTTGTTTGAGAAAACTTCCATAGTTCATCATTTTCTTTTCTCCTAAGTTCGATGGCCAAACCTCTAGATTTGAATTGAACAGATTGTAAATGACTGCACATAAGTCTAACCGAGCTTTTCGAAAAATCATTTCTTCCTTTTGTTGAATGTTTCTCTCCTCTTTGAATCATTGGCGATGTAAGCGAGGTTTAACTTCTTCATCGTCATGATGCATGATGATGACTACAAGTATTTTTAATTTATGTTATATATTTGTGTCAAATAGCTAGCAAGATAAAAAATAATTATTTTCAGGCTTATATAAGTTCTTAGTTACTTATTTAATAAAACATTAATTTATATCAAGTTGTATATAACCAATTACTGATGGAAGTTTTGTTCAAACGGTAAGATTCATAGACAACAAAAAGAGACTACGAGTAGATTTTCACTTCCAAGTTAATTATAATTTTCTTTTTCAGGTTTATAAAAATTCTTAATTACTTATTTAATAAAACATTGATTTATGTCACGTTATATATAACCAATTATTGATGGAAGTTTTGTTTTAAACGGTAAGATTCACACAAACAACAAAAAGAAACTATGATTGTGTTCAATTATAAAGCTTACATATTAAAATGAGTTTTTAATATCATTTTATATTATGAAATATTGTCTAAATATAGCAAATACATTGACTATACAATTTTGTTGACCAAACAGTTTATTTTCTTTTCCATATTTATTTTGTAAAGAGACTAGCCATTCATAGTAAGAGCTAAATTTGACGGACTTTTCTTTTGTCAACATATTAAATGACTGACTGTGTGTAGTCAAGGGTCCATAAAATGTTAAATCGCCTGTAAACTACATAACTGGTCAAGGAACTAAGAAAGAAAAGACGGTCCAACACAAGACATACGCGAAGACCATAAGCAACTACACATAACATTACGGACTCTGACAGAAACATCAAGTACATAACATTACGGACTCTGGCAGAAACATCACTACTTGATGTATTTGTTTATCATAGACTTGTGGGTATGAGGGATCACACCACTTCCAGCAATAATTCCTTTGATGAGTGTATCAATCTCTCAAAAATCTACCAAGAAGGAATGTTTTCTGTAAAATTGATGGTTTTGATCCAAAAACTTGTGTTTCTTGTGTTTTGAAAGTGTTTTCCGGTTCCATTCAAGTAAAATCGATGGTTTTGAACCAGTTTTGGAAAACAGAAGACTTACCTTTCCTATGGATTGATCGATCTTAGTGCTAGATTGATCAATATTATTTTCCTTGTCGCAATCTTGTCCGTCGGATTGACTGATCGTCTATTCGATCTGTATGTCGTGCGAAAATGCTAGTCCGCAGATGATCGACAGATCGCATGTCTCACGATCAATCGCCAGATCGTGTGCAAGCATTAGTGGGAGCATGATCGACCAATCGCATATGTCAAGGTCGACCGCAAGGTTGTGCGCAGTTCAAGCTCCTCAGTGGATCAGCCGATTTCAGTTTTAAGGTTGATCATCACATCGTGCACATACACCACTATCTGTGTATCATCCGATTCCAGTGAGGATCGATCGATCTGAGTAGTCCGAACCAAATTTTTCACCTGAAACAAACAAAAAAAAAAAACTCAGAATAGAAAAAATACAGAAAAGAAAAGGTACCTACTAGTGGGTTTCCTCCCACTCAACGCTTGTTTAAAGTCATTAGCTTGACTCAATTGCCATCTAGATGGTAGGTGTACTCTTAGGAGGTGTTATTCCTCTCCTAATCGGATATTCATAAATGATGAACTACCTTAGGCGTGGATCCTTGCTGTGAATCTCAGCTCCTGTAGTGTCCAACAATACTACAGTTCCATCAAGTTGCACTTCCTTCACAGTAAAAGGTCCCGACTGTCCTATTCCAAGCTGACCTGTAAGAACCTTAGGACAAAAGTTTTACATCAAAAATCAAGAATTGACATGAAGCTTATGGTCAAGGATACGTGTGTCTAGAGAATCTAGGTCTGGAGCAACATGATAATCCATTGAGTCCTCTGCAAGCTCACATTGAACTGCATTCTCTTCATCTGACTTACACCCAAACAACTCATTAAAAGTCGATGAAGTCCAAGTCTTTACGTTAGATTCTAACATAGCCTTAACATATCTGATCATCCCATAGAAGCTACCACTAGGTGTTGAAATGGGATATGACACCCCTTTTTCAACATTCTCCAAGACCACACTCTTGTTGGGGAAGCCGATCCTAGCCCTAACAATGCTCAGAAAAGGTCTTCCCAAGAGTATGGGAACTGCTCCACCTCGTGCCATCTCAACTACAGTAAAGTCTGTTGGAACTTTACAGTTTCCAATTGTAAGTGTGCAATCAATAAGTCTTACATGTGGGCACTTAGAAGAGGCATCTCAAAAAGAAATGGAGGCATTATGGTCCTGCATAAGCTCGATTCCTAGCTTCTTCATAGTCTCTAGAGAGATCACATTCGCACTTGCTCAAGAATCTCAAAGTGCATCATCAAATATCAACTTCCCAAGAGCACAAGGAATCATGAACTCACCTTGATCTTCTAACTTAGTGAGTTTTCTTGGGAAGGGAGTAGGTGGCTTATACTTCTTAGAATTGTCAACCTCAATAGCTGCTTGTTTTCCCTTTTTGTCATCCAAATCAACCTAAACTACATGGCACGACTCCTTGGGATTCTTCTCAACCTTCCCTGGAAGAGCTCGCTGAGGCCTTTTTATAGCCTCTGCAGTCTTAGCAACCTGCGTGTCCAACTTCTTCAAGTGTGCATATAAGGACTCAAACTTGTTGTTGAGGTCATTGTACATGCCATCAATCTTAGCATTGAGCTCTCTAGTAGTCTTCTGATGTTATTGTGCAAGATGTTTGATCAAAGTCTTGATCTCATCGTTGGAAGTGCCTAAAGAGCTCGCTAGAGCTTGTTACTACTGAGGTGCTGCCTGCTGAAAGGGCTTGAACGGTTTTTGGACCCCCTGAATTCTGCACATAATGCTTTTGGTAGTTCTGGTTGTTTCACCTTTGGCCTGGCTTGGTAAAAACGGTTTTCCTTGAAATGGTGGTCCATATGGCATGACCGGAGTAGGAAACACTAAGTCCCAAAGATTCTCCACATTAGTGCTCCTGTAAGACAAGTAAGACTGATTTTGTCCCTTGTTCTGCCAGTTCACATAATCGACCTCTATCTGATGCTCAGACAAGTCCAAATTCTCCTGCACATAAGCAACTTCTCAAACTTCATCACATTGCTAAACTCTTCTCCAGTTTGACTACCTTGTCTTGATAAGCATATCAAGCTTCTTAGTAAGATCATCGATCTTATGTGTCTCCACACTGTTGACTCTTCGGCCTTCATCATATTGTGGACATTGGTTACCAGAACTTGCAGGTAGGTTTTCAATAAGGGTGAAGACTTCATCCCTTGTGGTTAGTCATGGAATCTCCATTACTAACTGCGTTCAAAGAGTTCTTGTAATCCCACTCAATACCACATCAGAAAATGTTCATTACCTTCTCGTCTTTATACCCATGGTGTGGAAAATCTCGCTGGTACTCTCTAAACCTCTTCCAAGATTCACTAAATGACTCACCAGAACGTTTCTGAAAAGCGATGATCATGTTCCTCAATGCAGCAGTCTTGGACTTGGTATAGAATTAGTCCTAGAAAAGCAGCTCTGACAACTTCCCATGTAGTGTGATCTGGGAGGCAGAGACCTTAACCATCTAAATGCTTTATCAGAAAGTGAATGGTGGAAGAGCTTACACATCACATAGTCTGCAGGGAATCCGTTTGAGCTTGTAGTGCTAAACATACCTTGGAATTCTTGATGTGGTCCATCGGATTCTCCGTTGGTAATTTATTGAAGACATACTTCTTAAACAATTCGATCAGCTGAGGCTTGATCTCATAGTCTTGCCTCTGAGTTGGTGGAGAACGAATAGCTGATCTGTTTCAGTACTACTGATGAGGTGTAACCAGATCACCTATAGTTCGGTGTTGAGGCTGCTCTACCGCCTAAGCTGATCAATTTCCGTTTGCAGTTTCTCCACTGTAATTGTTCCTTCTTGACCCTATTGGTCATTCTCTGAGTAATTGGATCTGTAGAAAGTCGCTGACTCATTGCTTAGCCTTCCTGTTCTCACTCTAAACTCTAGCAAGTATCTCGTTATCGGAGTTCAGAAGGTCTTGAGAGCCTTGGCTTCTCCTGACCATAAACCTAAAACATAAAGAAAAACAAAAGAAAAACGAAAAAGGTAAATAAAAAGACTTAAACTAGAACTCAATACCTTGATATGCACGAGTTTTAAACCATAATAACCTACTGTGAGTCCACATCAAATCAATGTAGTACTTAGGGATGGAATCCACAAGAACCAATGATTGCACTATTGACTACTCAATTCTAATTCAAGCTATATCAAACAAATAAAAGGGTGATTGCGACTAGCAACTTAAACAATAAAAGATGTGAAATTTAATATCAAAAACATCAAGCATCGAGAATTCATTAAGAAACAAGAAATCAAATAAGGAAACTATTAAGGACATACATTCAACCAATCCTTGACTCAGACATAAATTTATAGGAGACCCACTACCATGGTGTCGAGCACTATGTCTAATAAACTAAACCTAAACTGTCGTTTGGTTCTAGAGATGAAAACATGCATTATTGAATTGGTCAAATAGGTCCACAACTAGCCTTAACATCAACTTCCGTTGGTTAAGGACTAGTTGCTCATCTAAGCTAGTTCAGACATCCAACAAGCACTTTATGTGAGTTAAACAAGCTAAGATCATAGACAAGGTGATCAGGCTAATCTAAGCATAAAATATAGCAATAGATGAAGAACATAGAAAATTAAACCCTATTTGTTCCTAGTTTGTGATTCCTAGATCCCCGTAAAACCCTAAACATGATAAGAGAACTACTCAGACATGATAGAAAGAAGCAAAACAATAGAAGATAAAGAAAATATAATTAAATTCCAAAAAAAATAAAAAGGTTTAGAAATCTTCTCAAAGTTGAGGATGCACTCGTCTCCCAAGCTTACAAGAGGTTTCTGTCGTCAAAATTTGATGATAATATCCCAAAAGTTCTAAGAAAAACTAAATATATAAGTCTAAAATGCATTTGGCACAAAATATAGAAAATAAAGCTTTCTGTGAGGACTTGAGGATCGATCAATCCAGATGCAGAAAGACCGATCCACGATTAGAACGGTCTACCCCAGTAGCAATTGGTCGATCTTCAAGTCGGGCGCATATCACTCGGAGGGTTTGTAAGGATAGATCCTGGGATGCAAAGTCGATCCTTAGGTTGGAGACATATCCTGGTGGCGAGGGGACCGATCGATCAAGCAGGAGCAGGTCGATCTTCAACTCGTGCACAGCTCTGATGCTGTGAGAGATTGATCAATCCAAGTGCAGATCGATCATTTCTAATGTCTTTAAAAAAGCCAAAATTGTTCCAAATTTCTATAATCCATGCTTTGAGTACTTAATCCCAATTTAACCTATTTTGTACCTACAATGACTCTAAAACACTAACAAAGACTAGAAAAACATGCAAAGTTGTGAGTAAAAAACAATAAAAATGAGATACATCAATTCACCACCTCTATAAGATCTCAATCTTTTTATTTTCCTTTATAAATGATTTTCACTTCAGCTTATATTGGAAAAACACATTAAAAGCCTTATCTTTTCTTTTCAACATATATACACGGTAGTATCTAGAGAAGTCATCAATGAAAGCTGTATAACAATGCTTTCCATCTTTATTAGAGGAGTTCTGAAATTCTGTCAAGTCTGAATGAATGAGAACTAAGAGTCCCGATAATCGGCTTGCAGATTTTGAATATGGTTTTCTACCAAACTTTGATTTATACATACTTCACATTTCGGAAAATCAGTATTCAAAGAACTTAAAGTGAGTCCTGCCTCTTTAAATCCTTTTATTGATTCCCTACAAGAAAACTATAATTTAACAACGCCATTTTACAACAAAATAGGGACTTCGTAAATTAGAGATGGTTTGCCAACACTTTTACGATGAAACGTAGATTCGTTGTAAAAGTGTTGTAAATTTACAAGGAAAATTTTCTTGTAAAAAGGTAGCTAATTCATTGTACGATGAATTGACAATGTATTAACATGTCAGAGCTAATTCATTGTAAAGACGTCCCAAATTTGCAACACCCTTACAACAAAATTTGTTTACAACGATTTAAAGACAAACTTAGAAATTTGGTAATCACTTTTTCCGTGATTCAAAATTGTGTTTTTAAAAATCTAAAATTTCGTTGTAAAAACGTCTTCAAATATCATTTTAGTTGTAAAAACGTCTTAATTTTGCAAGTTGTGTACGACTTATCATACATTGTAAAGTACTCCTATTTGATTAATATTGTAAAATCATTGTTAATTTTTTTCTTATATAAGGTGGAGCTCTCTCTTCATAATTCACAACACAACACAATAAGAAAAAAAAATTGAAAAAAAGTTAAAAAAAAGACAGAGAAAAATGTCTTTCGTTGGTGATATATATGAGCAATGGAAGTGAATGTATATGCATAGCAATGGTACTGGAAACATGACAAAAGAGTTTATGAATGGGGTTGAAATATTCATGTACCAAGCCAATCAAACCGAAATCATGGTTGAATTGGGTAAGATGTTCAGTCCTTGTCGAAAGTGCAAAAATAAGAAATTCGCTCGAGTAGATACTGTTTGGAATCATCTATCAAATAGGGGTTTTACACCATATTATTATATCTGGTTTCACCATGGGAAGGTTATAGTGCTGGTGGAAATGATGAAGCAAGTAGTAGTAATTATAATAATGCTAGAGGTAATGTAGATGAATCGATTAATTTGCATGATGTTGGTAATCAGAATGAGGTTCATGGGGTTTTAGAGCATGATAGGACGCATGAGATGGTCACTGATGCATTTCAGGAAACTAATACAGAACCATTAGTTGGTGAGGCACCTAACGTAGATGCAAAAAGATTTTATGACATCTTACATGCTGCGAACCAGCTTATCTACGAGGGATGTAGAGAAGGTCTGTCTAAATTTTCACTGGCAGCTAGAATGATGAACATTAAAACAGATTGTGATTTATCTAAAACATGCATGAATATGTGGACTGACTTATTCAAAGAGTATTTGCCAGAAGACAATGTATCTGCTGAATCATATTACGAGATTCATAAATTGATGTTTAGTCTTGGTTTGCCTTTTGAGACGATAGATGTTTGCATAGACAATTGTATGATCTATTGGAAAGATGATGATCAGTTACAAGAATGTCGATTCTGTAAAAAGCCGAGATATAAGCCACAAGGGAGTGGACGGAAGAAGGTACCGAGATATAAGCCACAAGGGAGTGGGCGGAAGATAGTAATGATGAATGATCTGAATGATTGTATGATAATGTTTTGAAATGTATTAAGTAATGTATCATGGATCTTATTATTTGATAAAACCGAACATAAATTCGATATTTTATAAATTAATTTTAAATTTCAAACATTCTTTGAATGATATAAACTTTAAAAATTTTAAACATTTTCTAAATTTTAAACTAAATCAAAATTTTATAAAATTAATTTATTCCTCGTAAAATCATTGTAAAGGCTACACGTCGTAATGTTACAACGATTTTACGATAAAATATAGGTTTTCGTCGTAAAGTCGTTGTAACATTACAACATCGTTACGATGTCTAACGTTTACAAACAATTTTACGAGGATTTATGTTAACTCTCACATTATTTATAAGTTTGGTTTGTCTAATTAATTTAAGTTTGGTTTGTCTATTTTAAGTATGGTGTGTTGTGATCAAGTTCGGTTTGTTGAGATTATGTTCGGTTTATCAAAATTATAAGTTTGATTTTATTTGTTGAAATTCTAATTCTTATAGGTTTGAATTCTAATATTAGTTCTTATAAGTTCGAGCAATTCTAATTTTTATACGTTCAAATTCTAATAGGAAGTTCAAACACCAACATGATTAAACAGATTTCTAAGAATTTCTACAAATCGACATTAAAAATTAAACAAAGTCAAAACCCGGAACCCTAAACCATAAAACCAAAATATCGTTGTAAACAAAAATATGGTTTAGGGTTTATGGTTTATCGCTTCGTCGTAAACACGTGGTAAAGTTGCCAACGCGTTTACGATGAACACGTTGCCACATTACCACGCGTTTACAATGGATTTTTGGTTTGTAAACGCGGAAATAATAAGTTTGTTTTATCTATTTTAATTTTGGTTTGCTTTGATTAAGTTCGATGTGTTCTGATTAAGTTTGGTTTATTGAGATTAAGTTCGGTTTATCAAAATTATAAGTTTGGTTTTATTTGTTGAAATTCTCATCTTATAGGTTTGAATTCTAATATTAGTTATTATAAGTTCGTGTCATTCTAATTTTTATACGTTCAAATTCTAATAAGAAGTTCGAAAACCAATATGATTAAACAGATTTCTAAGAATTTCTACAAATCAACACTATAATTTAAACAAAGTCAAAACCCGGGACCCTAAACCATAAAACCAAAATATCGTTATAAACTGAAATATTGTTTAAGGTTTAGAGTTTACGGTTTTTCAATGCATTGTAAACGCGTGGTAACATTGCCCAACGCGTTTACGATGAACGCGTTGCCACGTGACCACGTGTTTACGACAAACGCATCTTTTGCAACGCGTTTACGATGAATGCATCTTTTGCAATGCATTTACGTCGAAATCAATGTAAACACGTTGTAAAAGACGTATTCGTCGTAAACACTTTGGCTATTTTACAACACGTTTATAACGCAAACAAAATCCTATATATACTCAGCGAGAATCCCATTTTAGTTGCCACTTTCTCTCTCTACAAATCTTCTAAGGTACTCTCTACCTTCTCTCTACTTTCTAGCTTCGATTTTATTAAACTGTGATAGATGTAATTAGGATATCTCGAATTATGATAGATGGAACTAGGATACATGGAATTTAGAAATTAGAATGGAATTAAGATTTTACTGTTATTGTAGATAACTAATAGATTGATATTTGGTTATTTTGTAGATATATATATATATATATATGGTTCTCCGTAACTATACACGTGTCCACTACAATGATATTATTCAGGGAATGTCTTCTTCATCGGGCTCTGCTAGAGCGTTGACTTCTTCGGCGATACCCGAGACATACTCACAGACTGTCCCGCCTCACTCACAGCCACTACCGGAGCAGCAATCGGATGAGCCCGTCGATCCTGCACTGTTTCCTAGAGCTGGTCATCCGGATCTCCTGGTACCACCGGAGCCACCCTATGTGCAGTATAGAGTGGAGGATATTCTTATGAATGAAAATCGCGAGAATTTTCTGGAATTGCATATGATCGACCTTCTGGTACTTATTGCTAAGTTAATTACTTAGTATTAATTTAATTTGTTAAATCTAAAACTTTAAAATCAAAATTATTTTAAATTATATATTTAATCATTAAAATTGTTTTATGAAATTCAGGTTTGGTGTGGATAGCAAAGTGGGGCGAAGGTTTACATAGTATATCAAGATTTTTTTTGTCAAGACGATCCCTAACTAGAAATCGACACCTTACTACATTCGTGTAACATGGTTTAAGATCTTCACGGTAATTACAAATTTAAAAGTTTTAATTACTTTATTTTATTTAATTAATATTTAATTACTAATTAATACTAAATCCTTTTTTTAACAACATTGTTGGAACTGGGACGTTTCCACCAACGAGATCGTCAAGCAAGAGTTTAACAAGAAAGCCATGAAGCGGCTTGCTAACACTGTCTCTGATTGGAAGACAGAGCGGAAGGTGAAAAGAGATGACGGCAAACCTACCTTCATGACAGTCGCAGTTTGGGAGGGGTTGAAGAATTATTGGGTAGACCCCAACTCCATGAAGAAAGCTGCTCAGTGTTCTGCTTCTCGGAACATGCTTGGTCTAGACGGTTTGCCACTCTCTATGCCTCACACTGCTGGGCAGAATCCTTTTGGCGGAATTGCGCTACAGATGGTAAGTTGTTCTATTTATAATTAAAATATATAGTTTATTTTATTTCTAATTACTTATATATTTAACTAAATTTTATAAGTTTTAGACTTAAGAGTTAGGACATGTTCCTTCTCTTCCGGATTCGTTCGAGCGGACTCATAAGACCAAGTCCGGTATTTTTGTCGATGCTAGATCAGAGAAGCTACACAACGAGGAGCATCAGACTCAACTTTCCCAGGAAACCTCTGATGGTACTCCTGTGGAATTGACCACTTCAGAAGTAAACTCCATTTATATACAGGTAATTAGTTATAAATATTATTAAGTAATGGAGTCTATGTTCGATATTTTGGTTGCAGGAAATCTACATCAGATGCAGGTATTGGAGCGTAGACGTCAGGCACTCGTGATCTAGACTTCGACCCAGCAAGATGTCGATTTAAACCAACGAGTAGCTGAGGAGCAAGATGCTGGTAGTGCAGATTTGTATGACAAAATTTTACAATAAATAATTGTATTTTTAATTTTTTGTAAAAACTTTTTAAATTTTTGATAAATAATTATAAAATCAAAATTTAATTTTTTTTCTAATTGTATAAATTTATAAATTATGAAATATTTTATAATTTTATTTTTAAAAAATAATTTTTGTTCCTAATTCATTTGCAAATTATGTCCCTAATTCGACGTAAAGGTATGTCTTTAATTAGTTGTAAAACAAACCGTCCCCATTTTGTTGTAAAAATACGTTTCGAATACATTGTAAAACAATCGTCCCTATTTTGTTGTAAAAGTTACGTCTCGAATATGTTGTAAAATATTTCATCTCATCTTCGTTGTAAACAAGGTAGTCTCTATTTGTAAATTCGTTGTAAAATAAGCGATGTTAATTTGTTGCTAAATTTACAACGCTTACATATCATCTATTTCTACAACAAATTTACAACGCGCTCAATATTTTACAACGAATTTACAATGCTCTGTTCACGACGAAGTTACAACGAATTTTGTGTGTTGGAAATTTTACAACAAAGTTACAACAAAATTTCTGTTACGACGATCGGGACACAACGAAAATGGTTTCATCCCTAATTCGTTGTAAACCTCCTTTACAACGAATTAGAGAAAAATTTTGGAGTTGTAAACCTTATGTTTTCTTGTAGTAACTTAACATTAACATCACCTAAAAGACCATGCCAACAATTTATACCATCAATCAAGTAAGGAAAAGAACCATTCTCATTATCTTTCAACGTAGGTCAGGGCATTTTACCCTAGCCCAAAAATCCAAAGAGAACCCGATCCAAAATATATAGGATCTGAACCTGAATCAGACCCAACGTAAATATCATATTGAGTCTTACATCTATATACCCAAAAACCCGAACCCGAACCTGAACGGAACCAAAACCTGAATGGGTACCCAAAAATCCGAAATAATAAAAAATATATTTTTAAAAATTATCATTTATATTAATAACTTAAATACAAAATTACAATAATAAAACTTAGTATATTAGTAATTTAAGATTAAAACAAGTAAAGCAATCTAAAATATTCAAAAATCTTTATTAAATTTCTGAATTTTAATTTTTTTTAAATTAAATTTATCATAGTTTTACAAAATTAAAAACCATTTAGATAGAAATACCTGTAACCGAACCATACCTGAACGGGACCCAAATTTTTTTGAGTTACCCGAGTCGACCCGGACCCGAAGGTATGTGAACCTAACCCGATCCAAAAATTAAAAATACCCAAATGGGTCCTAAGTCTCTAGACCCAAAAACCTAATCCGAAAAAACCTGAACCGAACTTGACCCAAAACCAAAAATGCTCAGGGCTATTCCAAAGCCTCCAAGACAAACAGATTGCCATTACAAAATACTTTTCCTATATAGACTTCATTCTTAGTTAAAACCATCTTTCATGCATCTACAATTTGCTTAACACCAACTCACATCAAAAGACGACTAGAAATCAGGTTTTGCGCTTGTTTGGAACATAGATCACTTTAGTTAGAGTTAAGATTCTCTCTGATGACAATTTGATGTCAAGTTCACAGATTCCTTTCGTATTTAAAGCACAAGCATCTTCAAGATACACATTGTCATTGCTTGAAACTTCTATCCACTTTTATAGCTCTTTTTGATTGTATATGTGACGAGTTGAACCAGAGCCCACAATCCACTCTATAGGGTCACTAGTTGCGTTCACTTCAGTAACAACAGCTAGAGAGTTTTCTGTTGTGTCTTCTTTAGACTTTCCTTTCTGCTTCAAAAGCATCTTGCAATCTGTTTTCTTATGACCAGGTTTGTTGGAATTCAAGTATTTCAATTTCCTTTTGAAGTCAGTAGTTTGTTTGATTGAGTTCTTATTCTTCTTCTTGGATGAGTTATGCTTCTTTTTGGTATTTCCACTGAGGTTTACACAAGATTAGGATCATGCTTCACCGATAGAGAGAAATAATTGATACATGTTAGCCTCTTCGATAATAATATCATAAATTAGACAATGTAGAGAGATCTTCTTCTTTTCATGCTTAAGCTTCGATATATCGATCAATACTAGTGCGGCTAGTTGATCATCTACTTGTAGACCTTCAGCTTGGATTTTGGAAACTATGGCCTCGTAATCATGTAATTGATCAAGAACCAGAACATCTTCTTTCATCTTGAACGATATCCACTAAGAAGTTATATATTGTTTCTTCCCTTCATCCACGGCGACATACTTCTTCTTGAGAGTTGACTATATTTTTTTTAGCTGAACCATAACACACGTATATGTCAAATAACTTCCCATCTAGGCGACGAAGGATATGACTTCTTCAAGAGCGATTGTGTTCACCGTAAAAAATTTCTCGTTTAGCATCTTTTGGATGAGATTCTTTAGAATCACCACAGACTCCTTCCTTTGTAGATACAAATTATTCGAAAAGAATCTGAAAGTAGAAAAGTAATTCTTTTTACCATCGCCTGTAGTTTGAGCCAGTCAATGGTTGAATCCATATGGAATCGCAGTCCTTATTGTCATATTATATATTAAAATCAACAAGATTATTCACTTAAGATTATTGGATAAATTTATCTGCAAAAAGAATTAAGTAAAGTGAGCAAAGGATCTATGGAAGCACAAAGACGAAGCAAGAAGCTTCTTTGCTTAAGCGAATAGTCCTCCACACATGTGCAAACTTCTAATAGAAGTATTTCTTGGGAAAACGGCCGAAACCTTCATAAACTTTTGACGTCGTGCCAATTCATACATAAATTTATGTGCCGGATTTAAATCTAAGTTTATTGATAAAAATTGTAAATTTCATACACGAACTATTATTTTTCGGCCAAAATCAATGTTGACCATTATCTCCGTTAGTCAACCGTTAACGTGACACATGTATGACTCAACACGTGACACGTATACGGTCAAATAAATTTTATTAAAATAAAATCAAAATAAATTAAAAAATAAATTAAAATAAATTAAAATAAATTATTTTAAATTGAAAATAAATTAAAATAATTCATAGTAAATTATAATAAAATAAAACAAATTATTTTAAATTGAAAAGAAATTGATAATAAATTATTTTAAATTGAAGATAAAATGAAATAAATTATATAAAATAGCATAAAATAAAATAAATACATAAAATAAATAAAAATAAATAAAAAGTATAATAAACTGAAATAAACTAAAATAATTTGTGATAAAGTAAAATTTTTAGTAGGTATGCTGTTGAAAAATTTAAAATTTAAGATTTGCCATTTAAAATTATATAGAGAGTGAAATAAGTCCTTCCAAATGGGTTTGGTAGCTTCCAAATCGCCTTATTTCACTCTC
>OVBA01005348.1:0-20158 GCA_900406435.1 Lepidium aucheri
CATACTCAAATCAAATCTATACTCAAATCCTTAATTTTGAATAAAGGGTGACTATAATTAGTATTCTCAAATAATATGACCAATAACACATGATTTTAAATAAGGATTTGTAAATCAATGATCGAATAGCAACTGATTTTGATTAGAATTTTAAAATTAATGTTTGAATAAGACATTATTTTACATGAAATTCTAAATCCATTAAAATCTACCCTCCAATAAACCCCCCTAAACCTCAAACTTCAATCAAAATTGTAATCAGTATCATATGAGATTTTTTTGACATTTGGCCACAACTGACCGGTCCATTAGCCAAGTTCCTGCATAATGCAGGCGGTGGAACTCGATTCTGGAATATGCAAGTACACATGCCTTTAGTGTACTTACCACCTGCCACTAGACTAAATGCTGCTTACGATATGAGATTATACAATATTGTAGAGTCGATCCCAAGTAGAAATTCTGGTAAATGTTTTCTTTTCTCAAAATTTACGTAGAATATACCAAAATAACATACATTAAAATAGGCAGACAAACGAAAATGGGCCGAACATAAGTCCAAATGTTGGAAACCCCTAGGAATTAGAGTATTGATCTAATGAAATCATCAATATGCAGATAGCCACCAAAGCTGGTCGGCAAAACTCAGATTATGTGTCATCGGAAAGTGAAGCCCAAAAACACTCGTGTCTTTTTCTAAAATCAACTAAGGCATCTTCCTAATCAGATCTGAAACAAAGAAATTGTTTAATCCGGAAGAATCTAAACAACGATTTTCATCTCCGATCTTACTCACCATTTGCTTTTCCTCGGTGAAAGCGATAAAAATTGACAAATCAAAAGAGATGGAATCTTTGATATAGCAAGGAGCAGACATGATACTTTGTTCCTAGTGATAATAGAAACTCTGGGAAGGAGAACTATTGTCTGCAAAAGAGAACATACTAACAAAGACCAAAACTAAAATAATACTCAACATCACGAGTAAATAGAACTAAAAATTGAAATAGATATTGATAGTATATCAGAAGAGAAACTAGAGAAAACGGAAAAATTAAAATGACGGATAAAGTCTAAATCCTGCTCTTTAAAAAATTCAGTTTTGTGAAAAGAGAAAGAAGAGATAAAATCATCGAAGAAAAAATCTATATCCAGAGAGAGACACCATCTTGTTCTCTTTAATTCTGGTAAACATTATTTGAATATATATGTATATATTTTTAATTAATGAAAAAGAATAATGTTACACTGCAAATATGTTATTTGTTTTTGTTTATATATACAAATACACTCTTTAATGTATCATGGGTACACGCCTTTTTCTTTCCAAATGTTATCATTACATCATAATAATCAAATTTTTAAAGAAATTCTTAGAATGATAGTAGAAGTCAAAACCTCCAAAATCGGAATTTCTTTTATAAGGAATACTTTTCCCAAAATATCTCGATCTCTAGCTACATCATAATAGAGATGGATCCACATAATTATGAGAAAATATTTTTGCCTCAGCTTCACATATGGCTTACCATTCTCTTCTAGTCACAATAGTTCTTGTTCCACATCACATCACAGAATCCATCACATAATATTCTACCGAAGAACACGAAACTGTTATCTGCTTGATCATCCTGCACTTTGATCAATTGGAAAAATGAAAAGAAGATTTTGAAAGACCTGATTTCTTTTCATGTGAAAAATTTATCTGTGAATCATCTTTGTTACATTCCTTTTGTTGGCTAGATCGGAACTTTCAATATCTATACAGTTGTCTAATACTTTTTAGAGTATTTTTTGAAATATTTTTTCACGATATAACATCTGCAAGAGATAAAATATTAAGAAAAAATTTTTTTTGTTCAATTTACCTTGCTAATATCACATGTAGTGTTTTTCATGATATGAAGATTATAATTCGAAAGGTAACCAACATCTAACCTTTTAACATGTGAACAAACACAAACAAAAATTTGTGACCATTTCTTGCACAGAAAAATTTGTAAAGACAGAGAAGAAACATATTAAGAAAAACCTAAAGCATGATTTTGTCATTGAAATCTAAAGTCATGATGATTGAGAACAAGATTTGCATGGAAGAGAAAATATATTATGAAGTTTTTAACCTTAGTTTTCTATTATCAAATTGACTCATGAAGTTTCAATATTTACAATTTAACTCATGACATTATTAATGAGTTGTTACTACACTCTTATTTTGATTGGACACCAAAAAACATAAGTAACTTGATCAAATAGCTTGATTTCTGTTCAACATATAAATTTCTCATGATTCTTGAATTGATTTAATATGGTCATGACCAAATCAATATCAGTTTCTTTTTAACGGCAAAATATTATCCTTTTTGTCAACAATAGTATTAAGAATGTGTGATTCATAACCCTAGTTGAATATAGGCAATTTTTTGGAGTATTGGGATGAAAAAACTGCTATAAATATTTAACCATTTGAACATATGCAAAATATTATCATTTATTAATGGAAAAAAAAACTATGTTACTTTACAAATTTGTTATTTGTTTTCTTTAAATGCATATACAAAAACTTATGAATGTATTATTTGTATAAGCCTTCTTCTTCCCAAACATAAACAAGGAAGTCCACCATGTCCTGTACATCATAATCATCAATTTAAAGAAAAACTTTCTTACCAATAATGATAGTAGAAGTCAAAATCCACTTTTACCAATTACAATTAAGGATGTGATGAGAAGAAGATTTAATTGACTAAACCAAATCACCTTAAGAGGAATTGGTCGAGGAAAAAGCTTGTTTGTGCTCAATAAACTATCATATGTCGAGTTCTGGCTGTAAAATTCATAACAAAACATATATTAGAAGTACAAGTTTCATCTTAAGATTGAAGAATTTCAACAAATGAAACCAATATAAACATAGAAACAACTTGTAGTTGTTTCAAGTTGTCACCTTATTGCAGGTTCTAGAACTCGATATTCTTGTCTGACTCTACGTTCACGCCATTGTTGTCTCGTTTGGTTCCACAATATAAGTCCTTTAATGCAAGAATAATGATTAAGTAGTGTTCTTTGTTATGTACTGAAGAAGTAATACTAAGAGTTACCATGATTTACAAATTCAGTAGAGTTGTTTGTGCTGCATCGAGGATTAAAATGTGGGTTTGAAGATTGTGACCTAATCATAATATTCTGGTCCATTTCACATGTACTTGTGCTGCATAAACCGTCTGATGAATCACCATCTTTCTTCACAACTTTTCCTTGGATTTTGAGTCCTTTTGATGGCTTATCAACTTCAACCACAACTAAAGGCTTTTCTCTGTTGCAGCATCCGAAACAGTTTTTGCTCTGAGCATTACATACACAATGAAAATTATCAACATTTCAATCATCTTTAGCTATGTTCTAATATGTTTTGATGTATGTAGAAAGAAAACAATTACATTAACGAGCGTTTTGCATTTGGATCTTAGAGAATTCATGAGCCAAAAAGGAAGAGCTTTGAAGTAAGCTGCTAAGAATTGGAAGAAAGAGCAACAACGATTCTTACTAAATTGTGTTTGTGTTTTGATTAAGAATGAAGAACAAGAACACATAGCTAGATTAGTACAAAGGACATAAACACAATGAACATGAAAAATCGAAAGAGAGGACGTATAATTATGCCTCATATGACAAGCAAAAACACTTAATTTATCACAAAAAGATTCCATGTGTTAGAAGTTAGAAGCAAGTAAGGCATAATTACATTATTTTAAGTTCATTTAGTACAAAGAATCTTTTTGGCCTTAATCACATACAACCACATGATGTAATCTGTAAACAAAATTATTAAAATATCAATCAATCAAACAAAAGTTTATATACCTTCCAAAAGAAGGATACTTTTAACCCTCGATCATTACTATTTAAAATTTATATTCATTCTCTCATTCACTTTTGTTGATTTTACTCAATTATTTTCCATAAACTATAATATTTTCTTTGTTTCTTATGGGAGTTGTATTTAAACAAAAAAATCTTCAACCCTATAACCAACACTAATGCACCTGATTTGGTTCTATCAAAACTTCCCAATTAGAGCATAATTTTAGGAAATGTGACATTTATAAATCCTTATTAATTACATCGCTTTTTTTTTTTTTGTCAACAATATTGGGCCACAACTGGCCGGTCCATTAGCCAAATTCCTGCATAATGCAGGCAACGGGACTCGATCCCGGATTGTGCAAGTGCGCCTGCCATTTAGTGGACTTACTCCTGCCACTGGACTAAAGGCCACTACCATCGCTTTTTCTTTTTCTTCAAAGTTATTTTGGAGAAATATTTTTAATGAAGTGGTTAAATATCTACATATATAGTTTTCTTTACCACATTTTAACTTCAAAAAAAATTTAATCTAATGGTTTAGAGTGTTTTTTTTTGTCAACTAATCTAATAGTTTTTTAATCTCATTCCTAATACTTCAGATAGGGGGCTCGATCATTGGTGTCTACCTGTATAAAGAAAGCACAACTACTAGTCTACCTGTGTAATGTTTACTAATTGTTTAGAGTTTAAAAAGTTAATCATGAATAAAATTTTATTAATATAAAGTTTTATATTGTTAAAAGGCTTTAAAAAACATAAACATGATCTCCATTATCAAGAAACTTATCTTTTGTAGACTCGACTCCACTTATGTCATGAATGGTGAGTTGGTTTTTGGTTTTTAGATTATAGTTTTTGGTTTTTGGTTTTTGATTTAGTTTTTAGTTATTGATTTTGGTTTTCAAAAACTCAAAAATCTGGTTTTTGGTTTCTAGTCAAAGTAACGTGAGTTTTGTAAAAACTAGTTTTCCTAATTTTAAGGAAAACAAAAAACTAAAATCATGAATGTTTTATTGCTGTAAAAACTAGTTTTTCTAAAACTTGACTGGCTAAAATTACAGTTTCTGAGAAACAAAAACCAAAACTATTTTAAAAACTGCAGCCAGTCAACACCTTAGTTGGCTGCCAAAACTTTTTCTAATGGAAGTTTCAAGTTGACAAATAAAAAATATGATCTTTATATTATTTCTTATTCTCTAAATCATAAAATTAATTTCTTTTTCAGAATTTTTGAAGATAAACTTATGTTTTTTTTTTTTTGTAATTTTGAGGTTTCCTTTTTTCTCGTAATCAAATATCAAATTGACAAAAAAAAAAGAAAGAAAACATGATCGTATTAAATGACAAATTTTTTGCATTGCAAACTGTAAAGTAAATAGATCAGGCATAAAGTCGTTAAAACATCCGTTTTCACCGTTGAAAAAGGAAAAAACTTGTCGGTGATTGAAGTCTAAATTAATTGGAACAGGTCATTTACGGTGGAGCCACACGTACCAGATCATAACCAACCAATTCCACTTATAACCAGAGGATGGCTTAATGGATTTGATTCTCCAACTCCCTTTACGAGAATATTATTACATTTCCCAAAATACCCTTATAACGTTAACGTTACAATTACAAAGTCGAAACGACGACGTTTACCTCTGAGTGCATCACCACCTTCTCCACATAGCTTCAGATTCATTTTTTAAAACAAAGAGAGAGAGAGAACAACAGAAGAAGAAGCTGAAGAAGAAATCTAATCAATCATTTTTCTCTCTGATCCAGCTAGCTAATCATTCTTAGATTCTGGGTTTAAGTTAACGGTTGAGTCCTTGATTTTCATCATCGTTGTTGCGGAATCGTAAGAGATCATAAAGATGTTTGATGGTCTCTTAGGCCGTGGATTTGCTCCCAAAGGGTTTGTGTTCTTTTTTTTCGTGGCGGATTCTTCCTCTGATTTTCGATTTCTTTGTTTAATGTCTGTCTGTAAATCGATTTTGTAATTGGACAGAAAACCTCTGATAAAACTGGCTAAGAATAAAATCGATGTTCTTCGGAGGAAGAGGACTGCCACGATCAAGTTTCTGAAGAAAGATTTAGCTGATTTGATCATTAATGGCCTTGATGTCGATGCTTATAGCAGGGTAAGTTTTTGTGTATGTTCAAAAGTTTGATTCATTCTGTTTTTTCTTTAAGACTGATTGAAGAATACTAGTGTTTTTTTTGAGAATGATTTTAATGGTGGATTGATTCGTTTGATGAGACAGGCTGGTGGGTTACTTGATGAATTAAGGCATCTTTGGAATCTTGACTTTGTTGAGCAGACCTGTGATTTCGTTTATAAGAATCTTTCTGCGATGCAAAAGATGGGGTAAGTTTTGATTCAAATTCAATGGATTTTGCTATGAGATCTTTGGATCTGTTTAAAAGTGTTTTGTTGCCACTCTTCTAGATTTTGGATTTATCTTAATTTTTAATTCATGCTAGTAATATTCAGGAGTTGTTGCAACAGACTCTGACTAAATGAGAAACTTATTTGCATTTTGTCTGCCACATCAATGTGTTAAGCTTTTGAATTGAAGATCAGGTTCCTGAACATAGTTTTATAATTCAATATCTGTAGAACTAATGTCACCTACCTCGTCATTTTGGCATTTTCTTATTCACACTTGTTCCTGTTTCCTTAGTGATCTAAATTGTGTTAGGGGCATTCTCAAATTGGATGGGTGATTCATGTAGGTGAAAAGATAGTGACGTACATTAGTTGATTTACGCTAAATTTTCCAGGGAATGCCCAGAAGATTGTCGTGAACCAGTCTCCTCGCTGATGTTTGCAGCCTCTGGATTTTCTGAGTTGCCTGAGCTGCGTGAACTGAGGCAAATGTTTCATGAAAAATACGCAGATTCACTTGCATTGTTTGTCAATAAGGAGGTAAGAGTTTTTCTAGTGTGTTCATTTCTCAGCTTAACTCATCAGGAAATCTTCTATGGTATAGACGGGTTAAGCATCTATTTGTTTCTCGTATAGCTTGTTGAGAATATGTCATCAAAGCCATTTTCCTTGGAGAAGAAAGTGAAGTTAATGGAAGATGTTGCGTTGGAGTTCTCTATTCATTGGGATTCTAAAGCTTTTGAAAAGAGGATTGTGAGACATAATACTACTTCTGTAAAGGTAGGACGATGTCTTATTTGTTATAGGCGACTATAAACTGAAAATATTTTGATAGAAACTGAATCATGATTTCTCTCCTGGACAAGTACAGGAAACCACAAAAAGCACTTACGACAAGTACAAGCCTGTAGACGGAAACATGGCCTTGTCAAAAAGAGATGAAGGTTTTGATAATGGTAGCTTGAACAGAAAAAAGGCTGATGCATCAGGAAGAAGAGATCCTTTGTTTCAACCTGATAAAGAAAGTTATCAGACTGGTCTCAGAGGAAATCAGCATGGGCTAACATCTAAAGAAAGGTCAGATAATGTTCGCCACGCCCCCAGATCGGAAAGTAAGGACAATAAGGCAGAAAGGAAAGAGTTTTATAAGCAATCTAAGCAAGAACCTGCAAGAGAAAGACATCAACCTATTTTTAATGAAGGTGACACTATTGTAATGAAGGTCAACCGTGAGAATCTCGGTCAAGGGGATGGGCTTCGACATGGTGTAGTTGATGCGCATAAGAAAAGTGAGGTCATTGCTTCAGAAGGGAAAGAGTTAAATCTGCAATCTAAGCAGACACGTACTAGAGAAAGACATGAACCTATTTTCAACGAAGGTGATACTATAGTAATGAAGATCAAGCGTGAGAATCACGTTCATGGGAATGGACATCAAGATGTAGTTCATGCGCATAAGAAAACAGAAGTTCGGTCTTTAGAGAAACATAAGTCTACCCGTACCAAAAGAGACGACAAATTAGTTATTGGATTTAAACAAGAGAGTTTCTATCGAGGGTCCAAACATGAGACTATTGACGAGCATGCACATCAGAAAGTGGAAGATAATGATAATACCTCAAGACCTCCTAAGCCAAGTAACAAGTCAAAGAGAGCGGAATCTGTCGATCCAATTCTGAGAGATCGTAATGATGGAGATAGAAGAGAAACTGCAGTTCTTGTGGGAAAGAGCACGGATGAAGATCCATCTGGTGGTAACATTAAGGGTGGTGAATATGAACATACAAATCCAGCAAGGAAAGCTGAAGCGCGAGCACCAGAAAGAATGAAATCAAGCATCTACACATCTCTTCCACCTCCGTATGTTAAATCTATTACTAAAGCAAGGAATGAAAAAGCTGAAGCTTCAGACAATCCAAAGACTCGTTTTGATGGTGAAGAAGGTAATCATCCAGACATTGGTAGGAATGTTTCTGGGATAAAAAGAGAAAATGGAGCTGGTCATCATCAAGTGAATGACATAGATGACCCATCTCTGAAACGACGAACAAGTAGAAGAAAACACATTGTACAATTAAGTGGTGATGATCATACAAGTAGCCGAAGAAGGGAAAAGTCAAAGAAAGGACTTCAAGTGTTAATCGATGAGGATGAGAATGAGGACAGTGAGGAAAGGATGATGGATAAACTTCTCATACATTACAGTAAAAAACCTTCAAGTTATGACAAAGACGATGTGCAGAAAGAATCCAATAGCAGACGTACACATCTTAAAAATGGTGAATCTGATGAAGATATGATGATTCATCAACCCGCTCGGTCACGTTCTCTACCCAGTCAACAATGGGCCGTCGAGCCACCTGAACCGGCAAAAACATTTGCCCGTGCTGCCTCGTTTCAACCAGAACGTTCCAGTGGATCTAAGCACGTTCACCCCAAGTTACCGGACTATGACGATTTGGCTGCCAGACTTGCAGAGCTTAAAGGAAGTTAACAATATGAACGGTTTAAGGCTAGAAAGAAACATAGAATAAGACTACATAGTCTATTATTTACACATACTTCACTTCTTCATAGTACTTGTCCCACATATTGGGAGAGTGACACATTGTTATGGACCCCAATTGGTAAGAGCTGTTTGATCATTTGTTTGCTCTTTGAATTTCATGTAACACGTTCTATAAAACAAATTTTAAAGAATCTGTAAGGTAAATGGTTTACAACACTATCAATTAGCGAATTATTTGGTAATTAACTTTACTTTCACTGAGGTTTTCGTCTTCACCACTCACCAGCATCGGCATAATTTTCGAACCGAAAGGAAACGAACCAACCGATTCGGTCTCGGATCCTTTTCATATAATCCAAGTCCAAGAGTATTGGTTCGGTTCGGATAATATCCGAGAACCAAGTATCTAACAAAACTGTCTGGTTCAGATTAAGTTACGTACCTTAAAATTACTAATTTTCACTAATAAATCATAATTTGTCGAAAATGAGTTATTCAATATAGGCTTTGTTCACCACATACTCATTAACCAAAGCTAACATATCAATGAATCATAACAATCTTGTGTTTAATAAAAGAGATTTTGGTTTGAGAAAGTGTCTGTTTTAGTTCAATGTCTGATTTTTTCAATCTTAGTTATCATATATTTGATAACTTTTTAGCACTATAACCTTTAGTGATATGTTACATCTAGAGATGTTAATATGGATAAATCCACCCCATTTAGACCCACTCCATTTAAAACCCAACCCATTTAACCTCAAACCCATTTAACCTCATTTATTTTTATACTCATTTAAACCCATTTAAATATTTTGTACCCATTTATACCCATTTAAGTATCCTTTATTTATTTAACTTACTAAAACTAATCAAATAATATTAAAATATAATTTTATTTTTGTTTAAAGACAAATAAAATACCTCAAATCAAATAATTCAAAATAGTGATCATTAAAAAAATAAAAACTTATTCATAAAAACTTATTATTACAACAAAATAACGATTGTAATAATAAGTTATAATAAGTCATTTTGAAATCATTATCGACGATGGTAAAGTTGGAAGTCATTGGAATTGAGAAAATTCTAAACTAATACAATAAATTCGAAAAAAGTTTGCGGAAAAATTTGGCGGGAATTTTTTTTCGGAAAAAATGGCGAGAAATATTTTTTTCGAAAAATAAATCAAAAGTATAATTACAATTAAAAAAAATCGAAGGAAAAGTTTTGACATAATCTATTTTTGCAAATGAGTATGCATGAAAAATATTATTTATATAATTTATTTTATTTTCCTAAATATATCTAAATTTAACAAATAGATTTAATAAATGAGTTTAAATAGATACCTATTTAATTTTACCAAAACCAATTTAATAAATGGGTAAGTCGTATAATTTTAAACCCATTTAAATCCATTCAATAATTTAGTTATATAATTTTACCAAAACCCATTTAATAAATATAATTTTTCTAGTATGTTAACTAAATTATAATGGTATGATATGTGATGTAAGTAGTACTAGAAAGATGATAAAGTTTACGGGGAACATTGATTACATTGTTTTATTTTTATGTAAACTACCTAGTTATAAAATTATTGAGTTTCCTAAAACTAGCAGTTGTCAACTATTATTTAATACAAACAAGTTTGTAATTCAAACTAGAATATTACATTTATCATCTTCTATATAATTTACAAGATTATATATAATTGTAGAAAAAAATCTATTTATCATATATGTATGATTTCATATCTTCAATTGTGGAAATTACATAAATGACTTAGATAATAACATTATATACACCTATACACATTAGAAACAAACAAATACAATTCTCGAAACCAAAATTATAAAAACTTCAACAAAGTATGCAAAACATGATATAATAAATCATACAACATATAAATATTATAAGTATGTGAAAACAGATATAAATTCTTATTACGCAAATCATGATATAAATGCAATAAATCATACAACATATTAATATTATTATAAGTATATGAAAACAGATATAAATTCATATTATTTTCTAAAAAATATTTTGTGCATAACAGGGCCAATCATCTAATATATACATATATAATTAACAAATTTTTAACAGTTTTAGATGAAAAGCAACAACCTAACAATCAATTAAATATAATTAAATTGATACTTTTTATGGTAAATGATTAAATTTCATAACGTCTTCTATCCATTTCCTAGATAATTTTCAAAATAGTTGACATCTCTTAATATCATCTTTAGACTTAAAGTTTTGATATCTAATCTGTTGTAATCCCAATTTTTAAGATAGTTTTTAGAGAAACAATAACTAAAGAAAATGTTTTGATGTGCAAGCCTAAAAGAAAATCTCTTCTCATGCTTAAACATATCAACGTGTAGGTGCACATCCATTTACTAATTGCTCCACAGACCATACATGGGAGAAAAGTGGATTACATGATTGAGTCATTTGGCATGGCTAACATGATTGTGATGCCTTTTCTTGGAGATAGTTAACCAGACGTATGAAATCTCTATCACTTGTGATGATTAGCAAAGTTTTTGAAATTACCTCATGTCTATGCCTTGCTCTGAAATGTAAATGCCTTGTAATATCAAATATGTTGTCTCAGTTTTTCAAGGCAAATTTCCTTGTTAACATGGTGTATAACAGAACTTCTATCATAAAAAATTTTCACAACAATTACAACACAAAATTGGTTTTTCAGGAGCATTATGCTAGTTTGCAGTTTTCAGAAATTCATTGGTCGAAAGTGAAGAATATCTATAAACGTTGAACTCACCACAGACATGGTCAACCTTCTCAAGAGTTAGAGAAATGTTCCAGATAAATTCTCTTGGTTTGGATAACGTGGTTTGCATTCCATAAAATATCCACTCATCTATTATTAGTCATGATTTTGACCCAACTTTTCAATTGAACCTTAACAAACCTCGATTGAAACGATGTAAATTATAGATATTCAGAGATGTACATAAGGAATTACTTCACGAGAATAATAAATCTAAAAAAAACTTTGGAAAATGAAGATAATAACCTTTACTGATATGTTATATCACATATTATACCATTATGATTTAGTTAACATACTAGAATGATAATAAAGTTTACGTGGAACATTGATCACAATGTTTTGTTTTATGTAAACTATATAATTACAAAATTATTGAGTTTCCTAAAACTAACCGTCTACTATTATTTAATACAAACAAATTTGTAATTCAAACTAGAATATTACGTTCATCATTTTCTATATAATTTAAAAGATTATATATAATTGTAGAAAAAATCTATATATCATATATGTATGATTTCACATTTTCAATCATGGAAATTACATATATGACTTTGGTAATAACATTATATACACATATACACATTTAAAAAAAAACAAATACAATTTTCGAAACCAAAATAATAAAAAATTCAACAAAATATACAAATCATGATATAATAAATCGTACAACATATAAATATATGAAAACAGATATAATACATATTATGCAAATCATAATATAAATGCAATGAATCATACAACATATTAATATTATTATAGGTATATGAAAACAGATATAAATTCATATTATTTTCTAAAAAGTATTTTGTGCATAACAGGGCGGATCATCTAATATATACATATATAGTTAACAATTTTTTAACGGTTTTGGATAATAAGAAATAACCTAACAATCAATTAAATGTAATTAAATTGATGTTTTTTAATGGTAAATGTAACAATAATTAAATTTTTTTCTACCCATTTCCATAATTTTTGAAACAGTTGATATCTCTTAATATCATTTTTAGACTCAAAGTTTTGATACTCTAACAGATTACTATTGTTATTTTTAGCAACATCGCAATAGAGACATATCAATTCGGACTTTTTGTAAACCAGATTTTTGTAATAAATTCGATTCAATCAGATAATAAAACCTTATTCTTCTTCAATCTTTTTTTTCTTTACACTTTTAGTATCTTCTTCTTGCGAAACTAGAGTTTAAGAAAATTACAAATATTACGTTTAACTAGAGTATTCGAAGTTCAATAAAAACTTCACATTTGTCTATATTAAAGTATATATAAGTGCCACAAGTGGGTCACATTTTCCCGTTGTTACGTTTGTGGTTATGATGAGAATAATTCAATTCTGATAATGGTTTAATTTGTTGCTTGACCATGCCAGATTAGCTTCGATCTAAATAATAGAAATTGATCAAAACTGTGGATTAAATTTAACTAAACCAAACTAACCAAAATTATTACAGTGGTGGGTACAAAACAACAACAAAAGACGGATTTGGCTGCTACCTTTGTCAACGCATTTGTAAATGCTGGTACTGGTTCTGGTCTGGTTCTGGTCGGTTTGATACAATTAGAAACTGGTTAAGGAAAGGATTATAGGGAATGATGTCGTTTTGACCTTCAAAACTATAGAGACAAGTGAGACAGAGATCAATGATGGAATATAAGCGGATTAATTCCATTACACAAAATCTGTTAACTACGGTTGTTGAGGTAGTTACTTAATTTGTTGTAAAGAGAAACTAATAAAAAAGTTAGATTGACCAAAATTCGACGTCTGATACACTAGAATAATCCATAAATTGATTACAAATAAGTGGCAGGATGAATAAAGCATAGTAATTAAATACGGTTCAAATGGCACGATGAATAGCAACTTTATCTCAAGGATTGGACCAAGGCTTGAGATAGAAGAATGTAGGTGTCGTTATTGGGAGCAGAAAAAGTGGTGAAGTGATGGTATATTTGAAGGGCATCGTCCACATGGCCTTCATTGCAATGGACTTTGATAATGAGGTTGAAAAAGAGAGGGTTAGGGGTGAGTTTAGACTTGTTGAAGAAGTAATGAAAGAGAGCTATGGCTTATTTGTATCGTTTGACCCGCCACATAGCGTCGATGATGACGTTGCAGGCAAAAACAGTGTCAGTGTTGTCGCCATCGCGAAATCTGTCGAATACAATATGACGAGAGAGCTCAGCGGCTTTGTCGAGGACCAAAAGCTTATCGATTCCTTTTCATATGATCCAACAATATCGGTTCGGTTCGGATTATATAACTATCCGGTTCAAATTAAGTTACTTAACCAAAACTACTAATTGGTTTAGACTAAACCAAGTTAATTTTTCGGTTCTCTTTCTAATCGATTCCTAAAATTGAAAGCCCAAGTTTCTTCTTCCTCAGCGGCTGTCGTGAGTCCATCTCTCTCTCTCGAAGACGCAGAACTCCGTTCTCGTCTCTGCTTCTTATTCTTACGATTCATTTTCAGGAATCTATCATCTGGTGAGTTTGTTTTCACAAATTTTCGACTTTCCTTGTTAGAATTTTGCGGGTTTGCAATCTCCATGTTCTAATTACTTCTTACTTGAGATGACCTTGAATCCCTCCAATTATTGTTTAAAGAGGAATGAAATTACGTTATATGAAACGCTTTGTTGTGTGTATTACTCGAGAGTTGGAGGCACCATCCAAAAATGATTTTTTTTTTCTTTCTTTACAGAGCTAGTTATTGTGTTGATTTAGGAGTAATTAAGTGAAAGATCCCAAATTTGAAGTTGCTGAAATGAAAAGATATCTAGCAAAATCTTTGGTATCGAGATACTTCTCCTCAGTTTCATCTCGTCCTCTTCACGTTTGCATCGTTGGGAGTGGACCTGCTGGTTTCTACACTGCTGACAAGGTACTTCTTCTCTCTTTGTCTTTGTTTGTGTAAGTTCTTCATTGTTATCTAAACCAGGTTTTGTGATTTTATTCATCAATGAAGCCAGACTCTTAACTCGTGATTTGATGGCTGCTAATCAGTTATTGAAGTCGCATGAAGGGGCACATGTAGATATAATCGATCGACTACCCACACCTTTTGGACTTGTTCGGTCCGGTGTTGCGCCTGATCATCCTGAAACTAAGGTACCATACCACTGACTTTCAATCTGTATATTTCCATATCTTCATCTTGTTAAGAGAAATTAGCACATTCTCCATTGAGTTTAATATCAACCACAATGCTCTCTACAGATTGCTATTAATCAGTTCTCACGTGTAGCCCAACACGATCGTTGCTCTTTCTATGGGAATGTAAAGCTTGGAACAGATTTATCACTTTCTGAATTGCGGATTTTGTATCACGTGGTAAGACCTGCATAAATATTTTTTTTGCGCTCATAATTTCGACATTCAGCACCTCCATGTAGGAATTAGCACTAAACACTTACAATTTAATTGAGAACATCACTTAGTGAACATAAATCTGCTGCTTAAAATATGTTTACAAGTACTGAGAAGTATTTGGCTTATTTCTTGAACTTATTATATATATATATATATATATATATGGTGTGTTCAGGTTGTACTTGCATATGGTGCTGAAAGTGACAAAGATCTTGGCATTCCAGGTGAGGTATGCCCTTTAGAAGTTTCATGTTGAGGAATTAGGTGTTTATATAGGTTTTAACCTAAGTTAATGGCTTGCCTAGACTTGTCTATCAATGTTGATGTATAAAGTTGACTTACTTTGGTAGAGTTTGAGTGGTATACACTCCGCAAGAGAATTTGTCTGGTGGTATAATGGGCATCCCGACTACAGCAGTTTGAAACCTGACTTGAAAAGTTCCGACACAGCTGTTATTCTTGGCCAGGTACTCTAATATATTGTTTAGCATCCTCATTTTGGTAAAGACGCCTTCAACTACAAGAATAAATTCTTTTTGAACAATATGATGCTCCTCTGCAGTTATGCATATTCATTCTTCTTTAGCTGTATTGGGTGTTGGAATTAATATGGAGAGGCCTCACATTGTAGAATTTTCAGTGTTTTCTAGAACTATACTATGCTTTGCATCTACCTTTTACTCTTTCCCTTTTCGTAATCATTCTGACCAGTATGCCTGCTTTTGCATGTTGGTGTGGGTTGATATTTGTAGTTTTATTCTAGTGTCGATAAATTTACTTTGCTTGGGCCTGTTGGTTAGCTCTCCTTACCACTGTAACGATATTTACATTTCATTATCAGTTTGATACCATGATTTCCCAGTAATTGCAGTTTTCAAGACCTCTCTGACATGTGATCCCTTCTAATCTTAGGGCAATGTAGCTCTAGATGTTGCTCGGATTCTGTTAAGACCGACAACAGAGTTAGTGTCAACTGATATTGCTAGACATGCTTTATCGGCACTGGAAGAAAGTTCAATAAGGTTTCATTTAACTAATTAAATCTCGTTCCATTCCATCTTTCATATAGTTGACAGCCAACTAGAGTCCCTGATACAAAGTTGTAACATTTTCAGAAAGGTGTATCTCGTCGGAAGACGGGGGCCAGTCCAAGCAGCACTGACTGCTAAAGAGCTTCGAGAAGTTCTCGGTATCATTTATTTCTACATTATATACTTTGGATTGTTTACAATATACCATATTGTCTCTGATTCTATGACATTCATTTAAAATCTTCCGATCTTTTTATTATCTGTAATAGTATCTTTAATGCTTTGCTGCCTATTGGAGTTGGCTATATTCCCATTAATATTTGAATTATAATCGGATATCTTTTTAATATGCAGGGATTAAGAACTTGCACATACGAATAAAAGAGACTGACTTGTCTGTAACTCCGGCTGATAAGGTACTTGTGTTACTGATTTTCAACTAAAGTAAAGACTTAACTCTGTTATTTGCATTTTAGTGAAATTGTAATGTTTATGCCTGCTTGCATCGAAATTGCACAAATTTTTTCTTGACACTTCTTTTTTTCTTGAAGGAAGAAATGAATAATAGTAGAGCCAGAAAGAGGATCTATGAATTACTGTCCAAGGCCACAGCATCAGCAGGAACAGCTGAAGCAGACTCTGATCAACGGGAGCTGCACTTTGTTTTCTTCCGCCAACCTGAACGGTTCTTAGAGTCGAATGAAAGAAAGGGGCATGTTGCCGGTGTAAACTTGGAAAAAACCATTCTTGAAAGTAAGTGTACCTCAAGGTGAAACTTTAAGCGTTTGCTTCTTCAGTATATTTCTTAGCTGCTATGTTAGACACAGAAAGTCAAAAGGGGATTTCTTAGGATACAATAGTTTATATTGCTAACATTTCATCCATATTTATTGTAATTGTAGGTGTTGGAAGCGGAAAGCAAATTGCAGTTGGTACTGGAGAGTTTGAGGATCTTGACTGCAGGTGATATGCTCTCCATTGAAAGGTCTTCAGTGCACGTCTGTTGTAATTGTTTTATCAACAGTTATAACAAAAATGAAATGAATGCATGTTCAATTCTGCAGTCTGGTGCTGAAGGCCATTGGTTATAAGTCGGTTCCAATCAACGGTTTACCCTTTGATAACAAGAAAGGTAGTAAACCAACCGATGATGTACCTATTCAGTGTTGTGTGGTTCATGTTTATGAGAAAAAGTTAAGGACCTCTAACTTATTGTGTGCCACAATTGTATATTTGAAGGTGTTGTTCCAAATATAAGAGGTCGAGTGGTTAGTAACGCTTCAGGAACTGAGCCGGGCTTATACGTATGTGGATGGCTCAAAAGAGGACCAGTAGGCATAATTGCCACAAACCTCTACTGTGCCGAAGAAACAGTAAGCACCAAACTTGGCCACCTGAACATAAAGACTGATGTTATGTTAGTGTTTAAAAATTTGTTTGTTGCAGGTTGGTAGCATAAACACAGACGTTGAAGAAGGTCTCGGTAAGAGTGAAAAACCAGGAAGCAAAGGACTGATTGAATTGCTGGAGAAGAGAAAAGTGAAGATGGTTGATTTTAGTGGATGGGAGAAAATTGATGCTAAAGAAAAACAATTGGGAAGTGAGAAAAATAAACCAAGAGAAAAATTAGTCTCATGGGATGATCTTTTATCAGCAGCAGCAGCCAACTAGGCCCAAGTCTCTCGTGGGCCATATTTTTTTCAATAAACAAAAATCAATACTAATAGATTTAGTTATAGACTATAGAGAAATTATTCTAGATAACATACAAGTTTATGGAAATTATAGGTGATTTTTTTCCTTTCATCATAATTATATTAAGAACCAAATAGGATACAACTTTGGAGAATATGAACCGGCGAAACAACGGAATTTTTCCGGAAACTAAGCAAAACAAAGAAAACAATGTCCAAATAAAGGAAGCCAAGATAAATCCGAAAAGACTAGAGTAAAATACTTAAGAAAAAGACTCTAAAAAACTATTACTCCGAACTAGAAGACCGGAACCACCAAAGACTAACTGAGGCTTAAACTAATGGCGGAGGTTCCTATGGAGACTAAGAGTTTCATAACTGAAGACTGAGCTGCTAAACCGGAAGAAAGAACCCAAGATCCAGACTACTCGAAGCCACAGAAAGAAGTCTAAGTGGAAACAATACCGAGGACAAACTTAATGGCAGAATAAACACTTGTGAACAAGACACAACTCTCGAAAAGGCAAAATCGAAAACAAAGCCGACTGCGTAACCGTAGCCGCATTAGAGTTCAAGATAAATGTAGACCACGATCAAGTCTATCCAGTACGAACAAGGAAAGATCCAATAGAATATTGTTTTCTAAAGTATGACATTTATATCCTTATCTTCTTATTTCATTTTCTTCATCTTCTTTGTCATAGTTGTTCTCGCCTCTTTTTCCTACTCTCACGTTCTCTCTTATTCTTCTATTTTTCTCACACAATTTCTGCCATTAAATTCTCTTCTCCTCTAATCTATCTAATTTTTTAAAAAGTTAGCTCACATCAACTGTCTCTAAATTTTAGAAATCAGATCTTATTTTTGGATTTTATTTTTTTTAAGTTAAAAATCCTCCATTGATACTTTAAAATCGATTTTTGTAAGTCTTTGTGTTCAATAAATGTAATCTACATTAAAGCCTAAGAGAGACATCCTCCATAGAGCCTCATGTTCAATAAAAGTAATTCAGGTCGAATCCTAAGAGAAAATCCTCCATTGATGCTCTGAAATCAGATCTTCCAATTCTCATATCCAATAAATGTATTATGAGTTAAAATCTAACTAAAAATCTTATTTTCTAAACATTATACTAAAATTCGACGTCCCCAATTTCAAACAAAATCTTATAAAAAAGATGAAAATAAATTGACAAAATTTTCTTTCATTAAAAATAATAGATATGTTTATCAGGTAGTACTTGCATTAACAGCTAATATATGTGTTATCCAATTATATATGCATAACGTATTTGCTAAACAAATACTGTATATGATTATTTGATATGTGTGCATTTCAATTAGCTTTAGGAGCCATTTACCATACAGTTTGCATTAAATGAACTTTCATTAAGTGAACTTGTGGGCATGGTATTTAAGGTCCATTAAGTGAACTTTCAATGATAGTTAAACACTGAGTGAAAGGCTCACAAGATGTTTTAAGTCACATGGATTTCTAAAAGCTGAATAAGGACAAAATTTGTATGGCTGCAGAAAGGTTTGTTGCACAGAAAGCTGATGGATATATTGGCCAGTGTGTGGGAATAAAAAAAGGTAATATGTTGCATCATGCAGTGTTTGGTTAGAGAGAGAGTGCATTCACCATTGTTGTCATTAGAACAGAGTGTGAGAAGGCTTGAGGTTGAGGTTGCGGTGAGTGATCCTCTTTTTTCAAGCATATTTTCTTCTTCTATCTTGTAAGTGAGAGTGGATGTGGATTGGTTTGTGTCTCTTTTGTAATCACGATTCTTTTGATCATAATAGATTTATTCTCGTGAGCTTAGCTCATCAAAATGTATCAAACACTAGTGATACTGAGCTAAAACACATAAAACATATATTTTAGGCACCAAAATATATAAACAGATTTAGGAACATCATTTTGAAAATTTTATTGTGAGGTAGTGATAGCATATAGCTGTCTTACTTTGAGGGAATTAGTTCAAATCTCTCAAAATCTTTTTTCATTTTTTAATTTATTTTGTGCTTTAGGTATAAAACAAGTTTGGGCCGGCCCTAGTATCAAAGCTAGTTCTAAATCTTGAAAACTTGTAAATCTTGTGTCATCTTCTTTACTGTTCCACTGACTGCAAAAGAAAAAAAAACAATCAGATATTGCTAAACATCAAGTTAACGAGATAACAAATCTGCCCTAGTTATACTACAATTAAACTAAAATTGAATGTAAGAAAGTAGAGAAAGTAGTGGGAGAAGTAAAAAATTTGGAAATAGAATGTGGTAATTAAAATTGAGCTTTCTTCCACCATAAGCCTTCTATCTTTTTTTCCTCTTTCTCGATTCTCTGATCTCTCCCTAATCAGTGGTACGCTCCTTTTCCCTTTGAGATTTGAGGAAAGTTACAATGATAGAGGATACTCAGCCAGTTGATTTACTGTATCATAGGCTTTCGATCATGGCTATTAGGTGTTAGAGA